>QNGE01004664.1:41973-57349 GCA_008508345.1 Paragonimus westermani | reverse complement strand
CGCAAGCCGTCACACCACGTCAAGGTTCAGTCTCATCGTGACTGTGACATCAGGCCAAAGTCAGATTGCCGACGGCCCGCACGAGAACGTTGGTGCCAACACGATCACCAGACACAGTATGCGTTGTCCTCGTCCAAGTCCACGGGATCCTCCCTCAGATAGCATATCTGGCAAGCGTCAATTTTACCGGCTTCAAGACCATCTTTCCTGAGTATGCTCCCTCAGCTTTGTTTGAAATTGTTTTAGGCCACCTGTAGTGACCAGCCTAATACGTGCTGTTTCGAACGACTTCCTACCACTCGTATCCACGGTCTCTCTTCCAGGGAATGAGCAATGCGGCATGAGGTCGGGATGCTCCGATAACAACTTATCAATACCACGGAGCGTTGCCAAATGCTTTCTGTTATTTTCACCACCCATACAACCCAATGAAAAAACAATGTCTTGGCCTATGTCCTCAGCGTTTCTTGTCTCATCCAATTGGGAGTGTACGGCAGGGATGGGCGTGCATACTACTGGTTCCTGCAGATCACTGTGTGCAGCCTCATTGGAGACAGTGGGGATGAATGCTAACCCACATTTCTCAGTCAACCTTCCTATCGGTCCGTTGATTGCGCGGAAAACTGCGACAGTATGACTGCATGGCATCAACCATTGCGAAGAGAAGCAGCAGTCGCATCTACTGTTTTATTGACACCAACGTAAAACATTCGTCGTTTGGTAAACCGAAAACTTCTCATTTCTTGTTTTCATAGGCGGCGTCCCCCGTCTGACTGCAGTTTTAGTGCTTGAGAGAAACGACTAGCATAGTCCGATAAAGGTTTCACAAATGCAGTGGAATTTGCATATCCCACTGACTGTTCAGACGGTTCCAAACGTTTTATGCTAGCAGCACACAGGCGATCAGAACACAACATTCGGACGTTTAACAATGTTTTTGAATAGCCCATACACTGTTGAACGTTCACAAATAGCATATTTTGTATACCTGTTATCGCCCTCTACCCGGCTGGTCGTATGGTTACCGAAGAGGACTGTCCCTCTTAGCAAATGAAACGCCCAGTCGGATATACAGACCAATGACGTTTGCACAGGTAGTGGCAAGCCTTCCGACTTACATAGCTGATAGCCTGCAGTGATTTGTTAAACCGTGAAAAGTTCCCCGTGAGTATCATGTTACGCGTCCACCGACATGCGCAACTTCCCTGGTATGTGTCTCAGCCTACCAGGTGATGACAGCGCCGGAACACATCAGTCGCTGATAAAAGCGGCAAAATACCGTGGCACACCTGGAGTAAACCCCACCGATTGCTTGCCACTGTGCAGGTAAACGAACAGTGACGAAGGTTTGGACTGTCGCCATGCAAGGTAATATTTTCAACAAACGTTCTGAAACAATTCAATAACTGGCCGTCGTTTTATTAGGCGTCAGTCTGTAAAAGAACGTCACACTTACATCAGTTGCACCTACCAACATGGAGTACCATAGTATGAAGCCACCACAGTTTAGCTGGCGAGTGACATCGGCTGAAATGACGTGGGTAAATTTAAAACAAAGTTTGAAGGAACATTCGGGAACGAAGAATGCGAACCGGAGAAGCTTATCCCTTAACAACAAACAGCACTGTCAATAGATCGTGCAATTTAATGAGTTCGTTACGAGAATCCGCCTTACCCTTCTTCTTACGTACGTTGTGTAAGTCATCCTAATGCACCGCAATTTTTGACTTATTTTTAACGTATACCTCAATTTCGTGTGTGCTTATAATGTTCTCCATCATCTTCATGACACGTCGCCCATCTGCAACCACTGAACGTCTGTTTCTGAGATGTGTTTGGTCGTCCAACTTGGAATTCGTAGGAATGCTACAGGTTGTCCATTTTAGTAGGATGCGCACCACTGCGATAGTGAACTATCCATGATGACTTACAACCGCAACTAGCAAATCGAAAGCAGTGATATAAATTGTACAAATATATTACCGTTCAGCAGCTAGCACTCGACGTGCGCAGTTCACGCATTTGTACACGACACTTCCGTACGAGCAGCCTGGCCCCAAATCCCATTCCCCGTGTTCCCTGGCGCTTGTTGCAGTTTGTAAACTACTGGTTAAGGGACCACTGCAGGTTTCCCGTTGAAGTTTGTTTAGGTCCTCCAGATAGTTTCGGAAGTTCAGATGCTTCCTGGATATCCTCCGAAACACGTTCTCGTCGTTCACTGCGATGCTGACTCGCCGTACGAAAGCGATTCAAATGTAATGGACCGTTTGGACACAAAATAGGTGCGAGGATGTTAGGCTCCGTGAAGTGCGCAGTTTTTCATGCATATTATTTGGGAAGTTTGCTTGTACCATTCTACTAAGACTTGCCATAACAATCGCCTCAACGCATTTCCCAATTATTTATGTATGAAAAAACCAACTCTTCCTTTCAAGCAGGCTGACGTACCCATTAAAGTTACGCGCGCTACAAATTGTTCCGCTCACGAACGTTGATCCTGATGCATCACCAAATCTTGATATGGTTACTTATGAAGACCTGTTCTCCCGCGGCGGTATTTCCTTATTCCCCACTGTCGGAACTCTGTTTACACGTGTTCTGGTTTCATGTACATTTATCGCCTCGGCATTAGGGAACTGCTGCATTTGCTCGTATCCACATGAACCTTCAGTCTCTGGACTTGCATATTTGGTGAATTCAATATCCAGGTTTGTTGCTAGTTTCCTCCATTTACTTCATAATGATTTTCTTGCAGCAATTGTTAGTAAGAAACTCGCCTCTACGGTCGTTTTCTCTCTGGGATCAGAAGCGGCCGCTCAGCGGGCTCGGAACTTACAGACGCCTGCTGCATTACAGACGCGAATATTCTAAATATAGCCTATTGACAGACGTTGCGAGTAGATTAAGCGTTGCTACAACAATCGCTAGACGTCCGGGGTTAACAATGGGATGCCAAGAATCGACGGGCAGTGTGATGCTTTTCACCTGCAGCCTCATTTCGATGGTGTAAGTTGTTTTACTAGCTCCCGAACGCAACTATGGCCAATTCTTGATCGTTCAACCAATGCGGAAACAACGGGTTTTATTGTCGGATATACATTGGTCAGCCTGTGAATGTGACGGGATATTTTCAGGATCTTATCGACGAAATGACGGACCTACTTGATTGCTCGATTACTGATGCACCCTCAATAGCCTTCATCTGTCAGGTGAAACAATACTCTAGTAAATTCTCGTGCGAGCAGCGTTGTGTGCGTGGTATGGTGGGTATATAAACTTTTCGCACAGAGACTACGCGCCCACATTTGACCGCAGCGTTCGTCCTCCTCTCCAGCAAGAACGTCACATTGGAGTGTCACCATTCGTAGCTATTTCGCGTGATATGGTGCACTCTCTTCCACTTGATTATATGCACTTTGTGTGCGTTGATGCTTTAGGGAGGTGGATCAATCTGTGGCGTTGCGGCAACATTCAGGTAATCGTTCTCTGCTATCCGCCAACTCAGCTAGCATATCAATGACAACGGGCGGAGGAATCGTCGTAAATGGGAAGATGCAGATAAACAAAAAGCACACAACTGTCGTTAACTTCTCTAATTAGGCCCAGTGGTTCTATTTGAAATCATAAAAACTGCGGAAACCTCCCTAAATTTCCCGCCTGCATTTTCGTTCTCAGCAACGGACAGTTAGTGATACATTTTTTACAATCGTTGGGAGATGATCGTCAAAACCGTGGATCAGTTTGACGCTTTATACGGTGAGGAAGAGATGATATTGAACATTTACTGTTTAACACATTTATACGAAGAAGTTCGGAGACGTGGCCCTCTTGATGGCTTTTCAGCATCCTTACTGGTATCACATCTATCCCGTTTGAGGCGTTTAGTACACTGTCTAACTTTGCCGGCCTTGCGGCCGTTCCACAGGATTGCCCAAAGCACTACTGCGATTTCTTTGGAGACGGGCCAACATGGTACAATATATTGTGTGCTTGTCCTCTGCCATCGTGCAACCAAAGTGCCGGTAGTGTATTTGATGCTATATTTTACTTCCACAAACCGCCTAACAATTGCGTAATAATGGAAGTTGTGCCAGCAGCCGCGGAACTCATCCATGGCGACCGAATGCTGAAAGGACGACACACCCAAGTAGAGTATTCCTTGGAAAAATCATCCTCCCCATCGGTTTGGGCATTGTTCAATGCTCTAAGTTATCACCCGTAACATGTTGGAAAACTACTTTCGACGTTCACTGCAAATGTCTACGTTTTAGACTGAGAAACCATTTAATTGTTTACCCTATTCTGCGCACCATAAGGCATTGAAAAGCTGTTCATTTTTGCCTACCTTCAATGCATCACAATCACATCGCCATTGGAGTGATCAGTCGCTAACGCTTACCAGTCATGAATCACCTCCCGTGATAAAGTGCGTCAGCCACGTATATGGTAAAAGCGAATGCGTCGTTTGCTCTCGGAAGAATAACCGGCGCTACCATCGTCAAGGCGATACACCGTTAAACTTTTCAGAAAGACAGGTAAGACTTAATCCAACCCATTCAATCATTTTCGGACAACCTTCGGGGGCATNGGGGCATCTTGATGGGACTGTGTGAACTGCCTTCCTCTGACGCCACAGTTCACATGAGAAGCAGCGGAATCTCGTCATGTAAGCCGCATGCTTTATCTTTTCAGTATGTCCGGTAAACGAATTCTTCGTGCAGACTTTAACACGGATAACATAAATATACTCAAAAAGAAGACATCCGCTTTGTACTTCGATTATCCGCCGTATCAAGGAGGTCATCGGTGTATATCAATGCCGTTGACCTATTTATGGATAGCGCCTTCAGTACATACTGAATGACAGCTTAATTTCACTGATCTATCACGGCAGGTTCATCAAAGCATCTGAAATAATAGCCGGACGCACTCCATTTCCGCTCATCCGCCGGCCTACATGTGGAGTCACAGTCTGCTGTGTGGGACACATGGTCTGAGAAGATTCCTGGAGAGCGGTTTGAATTTTGGCATGATACGAAGGTAATCGCTGTGGGGAGTGTTTATTCTAGGAAAATTCCTCTCTAGTCAAACTCATCTAACAACGTAGCTCGTTGTAACTGTTCACATTGTAAACGAACGTTTGAAGAAGTCAGTTGAGTGGAGTGATGGACGACTGTACTTTCGAACGGTTTCGGGCAGAACATAGTAAACCTCACGGGTGGCCCTTGCATACATGAACGTGACATTCTATCGTGTGGTGAACAGACGAATATGCGTCCAACCCAAATCCACTGTTGGATGAGAACGCGTTCTCTGAAGAGCAACCGTACTCTAATTTTGACCGACGTCAAACTCAAAGAGAAAAGCAGGGTTTGGGAACAAACTTTATAGCCTAGCTATGTTAAGGATAATAATAAGCGCTTAGCTATAGTTTAATTTGGAACCAATGCAAAAGCACGAGAAGGGCTAACGTCTATTTTGCGGCACTCAAAAGCGCGCCAAACAAAGTGCCCAAAACCATTCAACACGCTAGGCTACAGTTAAAATGGTGTGAGCAAGGCCACCTTGAAAATTGACTTAATAGATGAGTTGTTCAAATGGAGAATAAATTAACGGCGCTCAATCAGCTGCACCGTTGATGAAGGTGATACTGAGCTCATATCAGACCTCTTATAGCAGCCATACAAGGAAGCATGCATCCAGAACCAACAGACAACAAACGCGGATTCGGCCGGGATCCCTACAAAAGCCGCACAATCACTGATCATTGTAAAATCCACCATAGGCAGTGTACACGCTCGCAATAGTCACTCGGATGCCGCAAGGCTGTAACCATTTGGGTGGCTACTCGCTGGACGTTTTCGATGGTCAGTATTTCCTTCTTCACACCGGTGCAAACGACTTGACTGGCACACTCGAGCATTGGTCTCATATAGACTCCGTATAGCGTTTGAAAGGCGTTCCAGCCTACGCGGGGAAGGGCTCGTCATCATCCCATGAGTCACAAGTTCCCTTTTGGCGGCCAATCGGTGATAAAAGAAGAATAAACCTGAAGATAGCCAGATCCCTAGGTCTGCTTTGAGGTCAGCTTTAGTGTTATGTATAACACTTTGTGCACTGTGTACCACGAATAGGTTCCCGAAGTTTCCTCAGAGCGACAGGTATGCGCCCTTGTGGTCGTTTAAAGGGAGACTCCAGTCACCTGACCAGTACTTGATACGGTCAAGTTCAATCTGCGATGCATTGGGATCATACGCGTTCCAGATTTCTGTCATCAGTATAAAGAAAGCAGTTGTTAGAGATAAGCTCCGGGAGGTCATTGATGTACATTAAAAATAACAGTGGACCAAGTACCGATCCTTGAGGAACTTCTACAGAGACCGGACAGGGAGGCGAAAGGCCCGAACCAGTTCTCACTCTAAAATTGCTGTTACCGAGAAAAAAGTAATACAGCGCACAGCCTCTGCTTGTATCCCATAAGCTTCTAGTTTGCGTACAACAGGACCGCGTGGAACGCGCCCAAAGGCTTTGGCAAAGTCGAAAAGGATAGAATCCGAGATATGACCAGTCCTCGGCCTCCATTAGGCTATTCATGAAGATTAACGTATTGGTTATGCATGGCCGATCGGGAATAAAGCTGTGCTGATTCGGACAGAACAGGGTGTTTGAGACGAACTGGCCAAGGATTGCGCGCTTTAACAGTCGCTCCATTATCTTGCATGGGATGCTGGTAAGACTGATCGGCCGATAACTCGTAGGAGAGTGACGATCGTCTGCTTTGAATATAGGTGTGACGGTTGCCTAGTCTCATGTCCCGGAAGACTGCCTATCAGAAGTCTGTTTAGATGGATTGAAGAGAGGCACCACGACACCGAGAGCCACTTCTTTGAGGATCCGGGGATGGATCGTGTCTGGTCCCATGGCACTATATTGTCTGATCTTAAACAAGAGATCCTGGACGTCGTGCACAAAGTGGACTGTTAGAAGTGTGTACTGGAAGTGTCCCCGCCGAAGAATCGGATACCAATTTGCTGAAACCACATTATAGACTGCTCAGTAGTGTTCTCTGAACACCTCGGCAATCACTTGGGAGTTAGAGGAGGTTCCCCCGTCGGGAAGCGACAGAGAAAACGCTGAAGAATTAGTTTTTCTCTGGCGATGCATGTACTTGAAAAATTCTTATTCTCGCGAGCTGCTGGCAGGATTTTTGACTCGACCTGTTGGGTGTATTGACGTATTTCCCCTTGTGCCTTTTTCGTACAGAGAAAAAAGCTTCTATATCCCACGGCCCACCCGTCAGCTTCTGCTTAGAGAATGGACGAGCATGCACTTCAAGAAGGCTACGTAAGTTCCGCGGAAGCGGTGCACAAGAGGAGAACTTCCATAGTTTCCAAGGAACAAATGCTTCATCAGTTTCGTGAGCGGCAGCTTTGAAAGAAAGGTAGTTGAAGTTCGCTGAGTCAGATGTAAGGTTGACTGTACTTAAGAAGTCCTTAGTGCGGTAAACTCTGCTTTCTGGACGTTTCGGAATGAAGTCTTTGTTACAACATTTGGAAGCAAAGAACGGATAAAGTCAGAGGCTGGTAGCATGTGGTCACTATGCCACGGCGTTGGCTTGATGACCGCCGTATCTACCAGGTGAGCCTCGTTCGTGATGACCAGATCAAGTAAGGAGGGTGTTTGTCCTGGGCGATGCCTTGTAGGTATTTCGACATGGTATGTCCAGGCTGTCATGAATAAACATTGTCAAGGGTTTCGAGAATCCGCAGTCACATTTCCCATGAAAAGCCGCTATAAAGTTGAGTTTGAGTGCGTTGAAATCACCCATAGTAAAATGTTGGGAGAAACACCTCGTGGACGTGAGGGAAGGGGAACAGAATATGAGAGGGAGACAGAAACGACGCTCGAAACCCCCCTTTATTCTTGTTGTCAGTCAAATCGAAAAAACTGCGGTGAAATTTTCAAGTAGTTCCACGGGTGATGTCACCGAAACAGTATATATGAAACATACAAAGTGCATTACAAAATATAGCATGAACTGTGGGTGATACTGCAATTTACCAGTCGTGATGAAGTCGATAACCGCTATACAGAATCCAACCTACTGGTAAACGCGAGTTTCCATGTTTCCCCATTCTCCTGATCCTTTTTGGTCCGACTTGGCCGGTTCTCGTATTTCTGTCGCAACTTTTTGTGCCACTTGTACTTTATTAGTTTTTGAAGGTCGGGGCGCGGTTTTCGACGTTGTCTGTCGTCATCGTCATGTCGAGGTTTTGTGCTGTGGTTGTGGTTCTGCTATTTTGTGCAACCACATTTGCAGCTGTTTCCAAACAACCGCAGGGTGAACACAAATCCAGAGTTGTAAACGAGGTATGCTCACAAACTTCCTTGACCAGAAACCGGGCGGATTTAACATTTCTTCACTCAATGTACTTTTGGTGGTAACGTCATACTCGTGAAAGTCCGATATATCGCTTTTACCCACTAGTCAGTGCATTTTTGTGTTGATATTGTTTCAGTGCTTCTTTTTACCCCATGTATTAAACTGACTTGTTAGTTTCTGTGTGCTGTTTCAGTAATTTGTACGCGGGTCCGGGGCTGAAAGCTCGAGTCACTCGGATCCACTCAGTTCGTATGTTCAGATATTCAGTAAGCCTCTGCTGATCTGAAAGTCACTCGTCGAGAACGGTGTGTGACACAGCTCTTGGGGATTTCGAAATGTATTAAGAATATGGCAAATAACAAATCTCATGAGGTCGTGAGTACTTGGAAATCTAATAAAACTTTGAAACAACTTCTAGAACAGCATCTAAAAACTTCATGTGAGAGGTCATTCTAGTGCTTGATAACTCTGCATGAAGAGAACTAGTTTAAGGAAGGTTCGAGATCGGAGCTTGTAGAGCTTCTTTATATAGCGTCTTTGACTTCTATCAGCCACCGAAGTAGACTTGTTGCACGATTTCTGGGCTTAAGAAAAAGTGGGTAAAACTAACTCAATTCGGGGCCTTCAAAACCCAAATGAACAGGGATCAAGAATTTGAAGTCGAGACTCGTATGAGAAATGTTTCAGACCAGCGACCATTTTGGTGGGTACTCGCTGGACACGTTTAGTGGTATGTCTTTTCTCAGGCCATTACCACATCCTCAAGCATTGGCCTTATGTAGAACCTGTAGAACGTTTAACAAGCGTGCCTTTTTATTCGGGGAAGGGCTGTTTTATCGTGCCACGTGTTCCAAATCTATATTTATCGGTCATCTGGTGATGATAAGAAAAGGCTAAACTAGACGACAGCCAAGTCCCCAGGACTTCCTTCAAATCGGCTTTCGCGATATTTTTTGCAACATGTGCATCGTGTGTCACAAGTAGGTTTCCGGAGTATCCTCCGAGTGACACGTATGGGGAGTGACTCCAGTCATCCGACCAACACAGTACTACCAAGGTCCATCTGTAATTCGTCGGGGTTACAGGCATTCCAAACCTTTAAGTCGTCCGCATAAAGAAGGGCGTTAGTGCAAATGAGTTCTGGGATGTCATTGACATACACCAAGAATAAATAGCGGAGCAAGTGCGGATTCTTGAGGAACTCCAGCGGAGCTCAGGGATGCGAGAAATGTTCGATCCCGTGTTTACCCCCAGAGTTCTGTTACCGCGGAAATAGGTAATCCAACGCAGAATCTGTCTTTGGATGCCATAGGTTTCTAATTTGTCTACAAGAGGGCGGTATAGGACACGGTCAAAAACTTCGACCAAGTCAAAGAAGGTAGCGTCTGAGATGTGACCGTTGTCTTTGGCCTCTGTCAGGTTATCAATGAAGATCAACAATGGTTGTGCATGACCTGTCTGGAAAAAAGCCCTGCCGACGGGGAGATGAAAGGTTATTTGAAAAGAAATGCTTGGGGATGGTGCGTTTTATCAAACTGCATGGATGCTAATTAGGCTTATCGGTCGATCACTGGCAGGAGAGTGTGGATCGCCTGTTTTAAATGTCGGTATGACAGTGACCCCTTCCCATACCTCCCGAAGACTGCCGGTCCGAAGTGCCTGTTTAAGCAGATTATAGAGGGCTACCCCCAAACCAAGGACCGCTTATCTGAGGATATTAGGGTGGATCGCATTTGGTCTCTGCACTATCAAGATTGACCTTCACCGAAAGGTGCTGAGTACAAAGAAGTCGGCTGTCAAAAGTGGATGTTGAAGGTTTCGCCGCGGGAACATTCGTTGTTAGTCAGGTGCAGCTACACTGTACACTGCTGGTAGATCTGGTAGGAAAGAGGTGTTTAACACTGCCTTTTTTTACCCATACGGGTAGAATGTGGTTAGAACCTGTCCCCAAAATACAACTATCTTCTCCCGGAAGTTTGTGGCGGTTTCCTCAATGTGAGTAGTAGACTTCCACTGTCTTCCGGGCAGCCGTCACCCCGGGAAGGATGAGAGTTATGTATTCGTTCATTGAGCTCAGCTCTGACTTCACGTCAGAAAAATTCCTCTCAATCAGTGCTTCTACAGTTACCTGGTGTAATGCATTAACATTCTCCGGTGCCATGCAGGTACAGTTTAATAGATGCTTACGCTCACTGTCGGTGACGAGCAAAAGGACGGTTACGGACTCGAATGGGCTGCGACGTTCTGTGAAGATATAGCTCATACAGATAAACGGCACTGTCGAGGAAGTGAGTAGACATGACCGCTCCTCATTGAAGCTAGTGCGTTTGAAGTGGCACTGGTGTAAGCAACTCTGGCTCTGCATGCGGTTCTGAACACTCATACGACGGTCGAATTGGCTGCAAACGCTGAATGTCTCTGATCCATCAATATTATTGGATCTTGTGCATGACATTGTGATGTACTACGCGNGACTACGCGAACACGATTGACTATTGATAATGCTGTTTTACAACAACAAAAGGTTAATGTAATCAGGTGCGATAAGGAATGGGGACAGCATGAGAGACGAGGCAGTAGCGAAAACAATTACGTCAAGTCAAATTGCTACTCATGCAATCTCTCAGTCACCAAGTTGATAACCCACGCCTATCTAATTCAGTGGTCCTTATTCACTTCCGGCGTTAAAAATGTCGCAGTATGATATATTAGTTTGGTTTCGATTGCCTTCTGCTTTTTAAAGTGGACACGTGAGGACATATTTGATCCTCGACCCCTAACACTTCCTGAAGTTCCGTCAGACAGTAGGTTTGACATGTATTAAACTGCTAAAATCAGGGTATCTTTGACGACAGAGCTATTTCTCTGATGCCTAAAGGTCGCGTATATAAGACAACGGTGAGGGCCGTATTACTTTACGGCAGCGAAACCTGGCCACTCAGGGTAGAAGACGTGAATCGTCCTCAAGTAGTTGACCACCGATGTCTGCGTTCAATCGCTCGTATCGGGTGGCACCAGCGTGTAAGTAACGAAGAGGTTAGAAAACGGGTGCTTGGTAGTGATTGCCAAACAAGTTCTTTTGTCCAGTCTCTGCGTTTACACAGGCTTAGATGGTTAGGACACGTATTGAGGATGCCAGCTAGTCGTCTTCCACACCGAGCGCTGTTCGCCGACCGACTGGTGTAAGGTGCGAGGTGGACAGATAATGACCTGGAGTAGGGAAATAAAGTCGTTCACGAAGGGGTTGGCCAATGTAGATCGTGTTCGTCTCCCGGGCTGGGGCTCCCGCGACTCACAGCGTCGGTGGCTGGAGACTCTAAGTGAGATGGCGGCTACTCGAGCTCAGTGGCGTGAATGTTGTCGTTGTTTGGCCGAGTTGTCTGTGAAGTGAGTGCATTTAATGACGCGAGGCAGTGGAAGCCCCAAGGAAGCTAATGACGCCTTACTCTCACTTGCAGCTCGATTGTTTGTTTGCACGGTGTAGGCATCTTGATATTGAATGTTTGAATCTGGACGTTGTTATTTTCAGTAGTTAGGTCCCTTCCCGTCCCCTTCTTCTTTCCTTCTCTCTCCCTATACCAGGTTTGATTTTTCTTCATGGTTGTGTGGTCGTTAAGCATTAGTGTGAACCACTGATGTATTGCTGTCTATGATGGTGATGATGATGATTATGATGATGACCTGCTAAAACGTGACTGGGTCAGTAGATAAAAGTCATATTTATGGCCACGTCCGGAAATCTAAGCATACAGCCCTAGCTCAGCTTGACATCAGCGGTGTGCAACCAAGAAAAAGAAGAAACAAGAATGGGTTATAGACGGTGGTATGAGAGAGGAGCTTCTGAGAAGTCCGTATTTCGATTCGATGAATCGCATGCCCCTCATTAGCAAACAATGAGAGCAGGAGGTAATCAGAAGTGGAAAGTCCGGTAAATATCGCGAATAAAAATGGGCCAAGAATTAACCATTGGAGCACATCCCTGAAAATCGAACTGCAAATGGCAATTACACCTTGACGCGCGCCCTGTACAAACGATTAACAAGATATGACTCAATTCATTGAAGAAGATTGTCTTACACTTCATACTGGAACATCTTATCCACTAAAACATGATCCACGCAGTCAGATGCTTTAGCGAAGCCTGGGAATACGACGTCAGCGACATTGCCTTGATCATCTGTTTTACTCCACGGATCAGTGGCTGTCAGCAGATTCGTGACACACGAAAATTCCTTGCGAAAGCCTTGATGTGCATTGAAAAAGTCTCGAGAAGTGGGACAGTTGTGGAGTGAATTATATACAGGTGTCTCAAGTTTTTGAGATGCGCGATAGCAGGACGATTGGTTGGTAATCATCTGGAGGATTTCCCCTGCCACCCTTGATAACGGGCATGATACTCGCAACTTTTCATGTGCTGGGTAACGTTTCTTGAGAGACAGTCTGTTTAAACAGTACGTCAGCAAGCTGTTCAGCCGCTTCATACCAGATCTTAGGGGTATATCGTCGGGGTCAGAGGATCTGCCCTTAAGGCACCTAGGTTTAGGCAACACCACCGTTGAAGAAATATCCGCAGTGCCAGTGCCATCAATTTTTATGTGGAACCGAACCCGAGGAACTGAATGCAACCGTCCACAAATGGTGCTGTCAAACTCAGCAATGGCCTCAGCGGTCTCAGTATTGGAACTTGTAGGGCCTGACAGACCTAAGAGTTGGACACCCTCAGCCTTTGCCTTGCAAGTCGATGATGCAAATCGGAAAAGGTTATTTGAACCAATGACAAAAGCGTCCGATAAGACGTTGTTGGTAAGGAGGACAATCTTGTCTAATTAGTGTGGTACACTGATTTATAAGACATTTTTTGATAATCTCCAAATCTCGGCGACCGATAACGTTTCTAATCGTGTGTGCAACAACGTAGTTGGCTTCAAGATTTGTTCATTTTCGTGGCTGCCAATGGTGTAGATTCACCAACGGCTGCGGAACGAACATTGGTTACCTTCCCACTGTGATCATCAGAGTGGATGGTGGATGGAAGTTTCTGCGGTCGTTAACTACTGGCCAGAAAGGGCTGGTGCTGCAAATGAAGTCAACTAAAGCGACTGCATGATCACCTAATTCAAAGGGTTGTCAGCTACTAATTCTTCGGTTATGAATATATAGCCCACCTACGACAAATTATGGCCAGGTCGCCGGATGAATCCATAGATATGCTCTGTGAAACCCAATACCACGATTATGTAGGAGAATTGTGCAGGCATAGACTTATCGGAGGCTACCTGTAAGAAATCTGGGAAACTGATTACTGGCAAGCTAAAGCCACCCATTAAGAGGATGTTGGAAAGGCTGATGTGGGTATAAGTTTCAACCCAGCGAATACAAGTTCACCCTTTGGATTATCAGAGGATGGAGCACGATAGAGCGTCCCCATTAGCCAATGATTACAACCATCTAGGCAGATCGTACACCAATTTGTTTCCGGAATCGCAAACAAATATTGTACTATTATAGAGTAAGGCTTGGATAAAAGTGTGGACTTCGAGAGCCTGCCTTCAGCTTTGTCAGCACAAAGAAGAAACATCCTCTAAGGCGAGCTCAGAATCTACATAGGAATTGCTGAACCACGATTCCGTTGTTGCAACAATCCGGGTCTTTGTAGAAGTACAAAGCTCTAGTAATTTGACTAACCTAAGCACATTCGTGTACATACGGATGAGCATTATTCTGGGATTGTAAATGAGGTGGTTCATTCACAATGCAACTGTGATGGCTGTCGGCGATTCCATAGGAGCCGGCTGCAGTGGGATTCTGAAACCATTGGATCCCCAATGAGCACCACAAGGAGACTAGTACGCGTGTGGTCATCAACTCCTAATAAGTCCCGTTCTCCTTTCAAACAACCGGTGTGAGACCAAATTCCACCTGGAATAAGGCAGCGTCGATGGTGGAGCCGATATATTGTGTGACGCCATCTCTTGCAAGATGACGATAATTTTAAGGAGTCGCGGACGAGTTTCGCTCGGATGGCGCTTGGGATGCAGCATGCGATGAATACGTTGTACTTGGACGTTATTAATTTCGACTGCAGCTGATAATAATCGCAACTGACTCCTGTCATGTTCCGGGTCGTTGCTGAAGGGCCCGGGGACACTATGAGATAGATCAGTGGTTCCAGATTCTTCGCTAACGAGCTTTCGCTTCTCTTGTGCAGCCCGTGATATATCAGGGTGCACCTGAGCCGCAGAGTCGTCCAGCAGTTTGTGCGCCGCTGGAAGAACTTCTGCCGTCGCAGTAGATATCGAAAGTGTTACCCTTGTTAGTCTGAGTTTATCAGCATGCGCCGAATCCAGTTTCCTGGTCAACTTCGTGATAGGGTTTTGGACAAATAGATCAATGCCTATTTTGGTGCAAAAGCCTCTCCATAGCTTTCCATTATGCTCATCGCGGAGCTTTTAGCAGCTGGCGACAAATCCCGGAAGCTCCTCAACAATTACAGAATCATCATCATCACCATCATAGAGAGCAATACATCAGTGGTTCACACTAATGCTTAACGACCACACAACCATGAAGAAAAATCAAACCTGGTATAGGGAGAGAGAAGGAAAGAAGAAGGGGACGGGAAGGGACCTAACTACTGAAAATAACAACGTCCAGATTCAAACATTCAATATCAAGATGCCTACACCGTGCAAACAAACAATCGAGCTGCAAGTGAGAGTAAGGCGTCATTAGCTTCCTTGGGGCTTCCACTGCCTCGCGTCATTAAATGCACTCACTTCACAGACAACTCGGCCAAACAACGACAACATTCACGCCACTGAGCTCGAGTAGCCGCCATCTCACTTAGAGTCTCCAGCCACCGACGCTGTGAGTCGCGGGGGCCCCAGCCCGGGAGACGAACACGATCTACATTGGCCAACCCCTTCGTGAACGACTTCATTTCCCTACGCCAGGTCATTGTCTGTCCACCTCGCACCTTACACCAGTCGGTCG
>QNGE01004664.1:7886-20440 GCA_008508345.1 Paragonimus westermani | reverse complement strand
GCGTCTAACATTACTTGTGCCGATTGAAAGTTGTCAAACAGCAACACCTTGTCGTCAGCATAATCAAGATCGGTCAGTCTTTCACCAGGTAGGAGGTCCACGCGGTGGCATCTTGTGAGTGCCGCAGACGATCCTCCATTATTTCGTCTATGAGGAAATTAAACAAGAGTGGTGAGATCGGACAGCTTTGACGTACGCCGCTCATGGTGCTGAAACTGTCAGACAGTTCACCGTAAACCCTAATCTGAGCTGAGGTATGGGAATAAAGTGTCGACAGTATGTTCACGTACTTAGTTGGCACACCTCTGCGTTTGAGCGACTCTAAAAGTGTAGATCGATCCACTGAATCGAACGCACCTTTATAGTCGAGAAACAACAATTGTTGGCCGGCGATGTACATGACGCTGCTCCAGAATTTGACGAAGAGTAAAAATGTTCTGTATACATCCCCGCCCGGTGCGAAACCCTACCTGTTCTTCCCTATTGTTTACCTCCCGAGCTGCAGTGAGTCAACGAAGTATAATTGATGCGGTACTTGCCTACCAGCCATCGACCCTAATTTATCCGACTACGGACTGTGTGGGTCGTGAGGCCGTCAGCCCAATAATTATACGAGAGCTACATTTTCTAAATTACTAATAGCTATTTTTTTCTTATGTCAAACCGTCTTTGACCACTCCTGCGATGAGGGCTGTTGGCTCCGTTGAGAGTGTACGGAATAGAACTGATGGACTGACGTCGTTAATACCTGATCTAATTATTTAAATCTACTCATTTTCAGATTTTTCTCGCGTGCACATATTTGATTTTCTCTACCGAGACCTCGCTTGACAACCTTGAGTTGTTTGCCCGTTGATGCAGTTTGATGCGTATGACTAGCACTGTCATCTATGATCAAAGATCTCAATACGCCTGATGTGATTTCAAATCGACTTACAATTGTCTACGCCAGCCGTTGCGGCCGGGTAACTGACGCAGTATTGTAATTCATCTGGCTGCTCCGGTTTACTTTTCGTCACCGAGATCGACCTGTAAAACGAATTGACCAATCGGCTAGACTTCATCGCTATGTTTACTTTTCCGAACACTTATCTACCACAGTTTGGTCAACAACTGAGCTTTCTAATCACGGCTGGTGCAGACACTCGGAAGTTCAGTTGAAGCCACATACCGCACCACAACTCCATTGATTCATGTGCGTGCGCGCCTTCTCAGTTAACGAGACTCCAGCCGCTCGCATGGTCAGCTTTCTGGACACACGGTTGTTTGACGATTCCCAGTAGACTGTTTTGAGCTGAATAGAGTGCTGATTGTACCTTTACACATTTGGTCGGCATACCCCTGCGTCTATACGACTTAAAACTTGTCAATCGCTCAACCGAATCAAGCACCCTCTTGTGGTTGATACTTACGACGATTATTGGCATTCTACTTCAAAATCTTGTCTACGCTTCCTCACCTTGGAGAGAAACTTGCCTACTCTTCAATTGATCTGGGATTGTGAAAATTATATTGAACCCGTCTTGTGGATGCCGTCTCACTCTCACCTGTAGCTTGTTTGTGTTTGTATGCAAGACATGTATGTTTGTTTGACTCTATGGGTAAGAGTTTTACGAATTATGTTCCATGTTTGTCTAAACCAAAGTGCTCTCATGTTAGACGTCAGTCGAGCCAATATCAGCCACTGATGTTCACTATTGTCAATCCCAAAGTTCACCTATCGGTGTGGCAGGTTGAACTTTGGGAAGTTCTTCTAAAGAATGCGTCTGTTTTCCTGTTAGAGTTGGACACGACCTTTTTAGTCTTCTTAAGTCCCAATGGCGAAAGTTGATTTGGTACTGTTTACGCCTTCTTGGATTGCATGGTTTGCCTGGTTTCTTCAGTACACATGCTTACCTTCTAAACTGAATCACATCAGATTACGAACAGACGTTCAACCCACATATTCTTATTGTTTATAAGTGAGCATGGCTGCGTCTTTTGACATGGTGTGGCTGTTGTGTTTTTATTTCTGCCCTTTTCAGGAAACTATTGAAGACATGGATAAAAACCATGACGGGTTCGTCGATTTAGAGGAGTACATCGGTCAGTTCAAGCGTTTTCACTACGTTTTCTCTGCCAGTTACTTGTGCCCCTCTGTACTATAGCGTCTCTGTTTATTATCGCGTGAATGAACACCGCTCAGCCGAGTATCTACCTCGCTTTCGCCCCCGAGGTTATCGATCACATTGCCTTTGCCTTCCCCCAAGACGGCCAAACGAACGTGGTTCTAGCTGAGCCTTCTGCCGTTAGAATCAGCGATCAACACATTTCTCTCGTGAGTGTGATGATCGAAGTCCAAACCCCGGTTTGAGCAAGGGTATGCACTACTGTTGCACTTTAGTATGAGTGATACTCGAATTTGGTGTTTCTTTCCCAAAAGACCTGGGGAGTTCGATTGTGAAAACCGTGGTCAGCTGTGGGTGTTCAACTCACGTCTACCAACTCTCCAGCTATCCCTCAGTAGACTAGATACTGAAGGTTTGCGTGTATATACCCGGATTAATGGCAATCCGGCTGGTACCTCTCATACCAAACCTACGAAACATTGCGCAGCTGTGGAGCCTGCATATGTTCTAAACGCGAGTTTACTGGATATCCTTTCTATAAATGATAACTGCCTACATTGTTTATTATGAGTTGAGATCGCATGTAGAATGTGCTCAAATTAAAATAAATCAAAAAGCCAACTATGTAGTACCACGATAAATTGTTTTCGGAGGGGGTGAAGTGTAACAAATTGATTCACATGTAAATTTCGGTAACTCACACCGTCGAACCGAATTAACATTAGGGTTTGAAAGAGATTGAGAGAGCCAGTATCGCTGATAATTCTGAGAGGTTGATGTGGAATGGAGTTAATTTGAGTCGTCTCGCCTGGAGCTTTCAACTCAATAAGTTGGTCCACTGGACAGCAGAAACTGCGGTTTTTTTTGCGGCGAATCCATAAGAAAACCGATTCGTTTACAGTTAAGGAATAGACATAATCAGGGGCGCAGTTAGCAAAACTGTTTGGTAGGGAGTCCATTTCTTCGTGTAAAACCGCCTCCTTCTTCGAGAAAACGACTTTATCTAATCAGAATGATCAAAAATGTCGCGAACAGTTGTAGAATCTGCTCTGCGTTTTACTTCAGAGGTCAGCTGGATACCACTAGAACTTGACACCCCGAGGTCAAATCAAACAGATAACAACCGCAAACAGCTCGGTAATGTTTCTATAATAGAAAGTACATGGATATCAGCAAATGCACATGAATAGACATATGAATGAATATGAAATGTCACATACGTTCGGAATGGTACGTCCCGGGAGAGTTATCATCCGTCAGTGGTCGAGCACAAGCAGAAAATGACCAAATTCAAGATGGCGGCCAAGCGACCTTCATGCGGCCACAATTATTTCATCAAACATGCTACTCACAAAGAGGGGGAAGTAGGAGGAGAGTGGAATGAAAGTCCAAACGGATGTTACAACTGTCGAGAGGTAAACTTCGCCATTTCTTACCTGTTTGGCTTTTATTCCGCTATGCTCATCATTGGCATAGTGACCTTAACTACTCTTATGGTGTCTGCCCTTCGATTTTCTCATTCGAGAATGTTTGTAGGTCGCTATGCACCCTATAAATAGTTTGCAATTTCCTCCTTGTCACACACGTTGGAGCTGAACAAAGTTGCTTTTTGCACCCGTCTTTTGGTTTGTCTTGGACTGAGTTAACAGGGGCTGCCGCGTTATTATCGGAACCAAGATTTTCCATGCTAATTATTACGAGTAGGCGAATCCGATTTCTACAAGCGTATTACCATACCGCGTACGAACCAGCGTATTCGATCTAGGGTTTACAACATTTGACGACGGAGAAACTCACGATGTCACTTACGTTCGAGCTGATGCAAACCCTCATTCAACAGCAGCAGAAACAATTCGAGCAAGCACAGTTAAGATTGATTGAAACACTGACACAGAGGCTGAGTTTCCAGCAACCGACAGTGGGATCACACGAACCCTTCAAATCTGCAGCAGAATCTCTAATCAACCCAATCAGTGAGTTTTACTTTGATCCTGTAATTGGCGCTATGTTCGGGTCTTGGTTTAAAACGCATGAGAACGTTTTTGTGGTGGAACTGTCAGACACTGATAATTAGCACCCATAAAGTACTTTACCGACTCAACCGCCTGTCATTCGTTGTAAAATTAGCTCCAACCATCTTCCCAAAAGCGATGGATACGATGCTCACGGACATCCTCGGTGCGGCTGCTTATCCAGACGACATTATAGTCATAGGTCAAAATGCAGAGGATCTGGAGCAGAAGCGGAACCAGACTCCTACTCTTTCTTTTGAATTCGCACCGACAAATGAAGCTTTGGAATGCCCAACATCAACTACCTTTGATTCATTGTGTACAGAAATGGCCGACAACCTGACCCGGTCACCATAGAAGCCATACGGAGGATGCCACCTCCAACAGACGTTCCAACTCTATGGTCTTTCCTGAAGCTGGTCAATCATTACAGATCCTTCCTCACAGAGCTCCGTCGAATCCTAACGCCAGTGAACCGTTTGCTCACTAAGGTTACCACGTAGGAGTGATCAAGAGAATGTCAACAATCATTTGATCGCATCAAATTCCTGCTGACTTCCGGCCTCCTCCTTACACACTACGATTCGACGCTACCACTTGTCGTGACTGCAGACCCGTCGAACTATGCAGTAGGTGCTGTGATGTCACATACTTTTCCAGATAGAAAGGAAAAGGTAACCGCGCATGCAGCAAGGTCGCTTACACTCCCTGAGCGTTACTACAGCCACTTCGAGAAGGCCCTCGCAATAACTTTCGCAGTGAGAAAGTTTCACAAAATGTTGTACAGGCGACACTCGTCTTTGTTGACGGATCACAAACTTTTGCCCGCAGTGTTCGGCTCAAAGAAGGGCGTCCCTGCTTACATGGCCAGTCGCTTGCATAGGTGGGCAACAACGCTTCTTGTCTACGACTTCACAATACAATACTATGCAACAACTAACTTCGGTCAAGCTGACGCTTTATCCAGATTTGTCTGGTCACAGGCACCACACGATGAGGACACTAATCGCAGCGGTCAACATTGAACTTGATGTACACCTCATTCTCAGCGAGGCTGATAGAGCACCTCCAGTGACAGCAGAGATTATCAAAAATGCGACCAAAGTAGACCCAATTTTGAGGCAAGTAATGACGGTCATCCGCACATCTTGGCCACACACAGACCTCAATGGCGACTTACGGGAATACTTCCATCGTCGAGAAACGCTTACAATCATGGACGGATGCGTCATGTTTACTGACAGAGTAGCAATCCCAGGTCTCCAGCGACAGGCGCTCAAGTAATTGCACAGTGGGATCAAACAAATAAAGTCTTTGGCGCGCAGTTTTGCCTACTGACCACGAATGGACAAACAAATCGAGAAACGCTACTAAAAATGCACATCATGTTGCCTGACTGCGAAAACCACCCCGAAATATGAACTGCGCACTTGGCCAACAGCTCAAAGACCGAGGCAAAGGCTCCACATGCATTTTGCTGGACCACTGAATGGGCAAACGTATTTGGTTATCGTCGATGCGTACCTCAAATAGCCGGAAATTCACAACCTACAACAGCCGAATACGGACAACCCCATACAGAAGCTATGGGAACCCTTCAGCTGTTTCGGATTGCCAGGGACGTTGGTCACGGACAACGATTCTCAGTTCACCTCTTCTGTCTCTGAAAACCACTACCAACGGATAGGCATCCAAAACATACGATCTCCAATTTACCATCCTCAGTCGAACGGATATGCTGAAAGGTTTTTCGATACCTTGAAGCGAGTGTTGTTAAAGGCCGGAGTTATAGTTCCCCCACGTTATGTTTTACAGACCTTGATTAGTTACCGAACAATCTCAAATCCAAGCGTCCCAGATAGCGAGTCGTCGGCGGAATACATGTTCAATAGAAAACAGAACTGCCTTTGATATTATGATTTCGCATTCACACGGGAATGGAGGACGCCATGCAGAGATGGGAAAACAATTGGAGACATGGAGCTCGTGCACGGTACTTCACGATCGGCGAGCCGGCCCTTGTGCACATGTTTCATGGACCGCTGGACTGGGAGAAAGTAGTAATCGTACAACGGAGAGGATCAGTCTTGTATGAACTGAAAGACGACAAAGCCACGTGTGTGGCGCGCAAATCTGATTCACCGAAACCGCGGAGATGCACTGTGCGACCAAGTAGGACCGATCACACAACTCGATATATTGCTGGATGCTTTCGGATTAAAAAAAAAAGAACTTCCTGCCAAAACCAAACATCCGACAGAACCGACGTTGCACTATCCAACTTCCTTTTCCGCTGTATGCGAATCCACCTCAAGCTTTCGCGTACTGTATGCGGTGATCGGTATGTTTGATTTTGCTGGTGTCTTTTATAGTCTGTTACTTTGCTCTTCTGTCAACAACAATAATGTGTATACACTTAATGGCGCTGTTTACTCACGACATTGTGCTGCAACACTCAATCACTTGAATGTACCGTGTGGTCTTCAGCTACCGCATCTGTGATTTGTAAGGTCCCCAGCTCAAGAGACAAACCCGACCCACAGTGGCCAACCCCTTCGTGAAGGAGTTCATTTCCCTTCACCAGATCATTATCTGTCCACCTCGCACCAATCAGCCACAGCGTCGGCAAAGGGTGCTCGGTGTGGGAGACAACTATCTGGCATCCTTAATACTTGGCCTAGCCATCTAAATCTGTGCAAATGTAAGGGCCGAACAAAAGAACTGGTTTAACCATCAGTGCCTTGCACCCACTCCCTAACCTCGTTATTTAGTTGGTGGTGCCACCCGATACGACCGAGTGAACGCAGACATCAATGGTCAAATACCTGCAGACGGCTTACATTTATCTTGAGCGACCGTGTTTCGTTGCCGTGGAATAACACAGCCTTCATAGTTGCCTCATAGACCCGACCGTTAAGTACCAAAGACATGCCTCTCTGCCACCAGAGGTTCTCTAGATTGACAAATACCGCCCTAGACTTAGAGACACGCGCCTCTGTTTCATTTCCTGTGCTTCCTGCGCCGTTGATGCAGCTTCTCAAAACCGGTCAAAAACTTCTATGACTTGATCATCTAACGTTAAATCTACGTAATTACAACAGTCTTTCAGAGGCTACAAAGCACATTCCGAAATACTTAGCAGAACGCGAAGGAGCGTCTAGCATTATTTGTGCTGCTTGAAAGCTGCCAAATTGCAACATTATCGTCAGCATAACTAAGATCAGTCAGCTTTCCACCAGGTAGGAGGTCTACGTCAGCATCTTGTGAATGTCGTAGACAGTTCTCCATTATTTGGTCTATGAAAAAATTAGGCAGAAATGTTGACGTACGCCGCTCATGGTTCTGAGACTGTTGAACAGTTCGCCGTAAACCATAACCTGGGCTGAAGTGTGGGAATAAAGCGCCGACAGTATGTTCACATACTTCGCCGGTACACCGCTGCGTTTAAGCGACTTTAAAAGTGTACATCGATCCACCGGGTTGTACGCACATTTATGATCAAAAAATACCTCAATTGTTGGCCGGCAGTCCACAGGACAAATTATAGATGACAGAGCCTTAATAATGACTAAGTTCAAGCCAATCGCCGTATGGTTTTTGCGAAGGCCTGTGACTCATCGCTTTGATAAGGGGACGATTATCGAGTGACCCCAGCACAGGGCAGTGTTTTCCGTCGTCCACACCAGTTGAGACAACTGCGTTAAAGCCTATGCGAACGCCTCTTCACCTTTGAAAAGTACTGGCACGAGGTCATCTGGACCAGCAGCTCTATTGCATTTTAGTGTGTGGTTCTTAATCTACCCACATTACAGGTTTTTGGCGGCATCACAGTGTAAGTGAGAGACCAGCTATATTGACACTCAAAGTGCTCCGCCCACCGCTCTAACCTTCTAGACTCATTTTGGATGCGTGTATCATCTGTCTCGCTGATAACTTCACTGACAGAAGATCGCCTGGAATCAGCAGCACGGATAAGCTTGGAGATTCTGCCGGGGTTCCTTGAAGCAAAAGCGTTCTCGATTTCCTTAACTTCATCTACTTACCTTCTTCTAGAATTGTTAGATGATCTCCCAAGGGGAATGTTCCGTCCGGCTTCTGACAACTCCAGGGACTTCTCCAATATCTAATGTTTGTTCAACCCATCTACCCCCGTGCCGCATGCTACTATACGTGCTTCATGAATGGTCTGCGAGATTTGGGTCCAGCAGTTATTGGGATCTTCGGAGTGGGAACTACTAAGGCAGATTTCCGATCTGGTTTCGTACTATGCTTTACCAATGGTAAAGCTAGTGTCTCAGCAGCAAGTAATCGGTGGAGTCGTCGCCCAGCAAAACTAGGAGGAAAACGACAACGTATCAACGCATTTGAATCCAAGTACGTGCTCCAATAAGAACGACATTCTTGAACGAAACCCCGCCACCTGTAATTAACGGTTATGCGGTCTTTCTGAGACCAGGTTTGATTCGAAGACAGCGGGGGCCAAGTATAGCAATAGCTTGCACGATGCCTAAAACCAGTGCTGGCTAAAAGTGGCTTATGCTCAGCGCACAGTAGCAACAATCGCTCGCCACTATCTGAGCGATGTGATGCTATCCCAAGCCGACCACCTAAACGAGATTCGACCTCACCAAGGCGGCCGACGTGGCTATTCATATCTCCGGCCGGAGCGACTATATCAGAACCATGTGTCGACTGAAGGAGAGTGAACAGATCCGAGTAAAACGCGTCATTTGACGTCAACGTCACTACATTCCGTAGGGGCGTAAGCAGATCCAGTGAATAGATTTCTGAAAGTTTTGCGCCTAATACTGGTCTTAATTAAACCTGCCACGCGTACTGCACAAAGTCTACTGTTAACAGGAATCCAATCTATTAATGCAGCTGTGGCCGTCGTGCTGAGGACTATACCGACTCCACTCCGACCGATTGCTGTGGCCGTGGAATCACCCGAAGTGTAGAACCAATAGCAGTTGGATAGTGTGGGCGTTGTTAGTTGCATGCACTGACTACTGTCACAGAACCTAATCTCTCAAATGCAATAGACTTCGACGTTTAACGAGTCTAGCGTCAATGCGAGTGTGGCCTGTTGACCTATCCGTTTCAGATTGAGAATGTTGAAATCACCTATATTAATTTGCATTCTAGTTCTAAGCAAGGGACGAGGGAGGTTTGAGGCTGAATAATAAGAGATGGGACTTACCGACGTAGTTTTATTGTTATTAGTTATATTTGTTGTGGGTCCTGCAGTGTAATTATCAGAAACTGAGGTTGAGAGGGGCCTGAAGGCCAAATTTGATAGCAAAGCGGGGGAGGAGTTTTTGCCTATCAACCCCGCTGTATACAGCAGATGGGGCAATCCGGTGTATACTACGAGACGGTCGATGTAGTATTCATGAGTATTCATGGTTATGTCTGGGATGAGGTACTACCAGAACTTCCAGGCCTAAAGGGGAGAACGATTATGGTTCTCAACCAAAGCTTTCAGCGGGTGAGTGGTAGTGTACGAGAACCGGTAGTTTTTCTGGAAAAGGATGCCAATCCTTTTCCAACCGCCAAACTGGAGGACATCTGCATATTGGACTGCCTGGTATGAGTGACTTTACGAGTGTGGTCGCCTTGCCGTTCAATTTAGCCCAATAGGTCATCGAGATGCGCAAGGTGTCACACCGCGTCAAGGTCCGATGTCGTTGTGACGGGAACCGAACCTTGGATGCACAAATAAATCGCGTTGCTGTGTACACTGGATAAGTCTGTGTAAAACTTGTCCGTGCCGTCGTAAACCTTGAGTTGGCACTGCTTAATGCAAAGGTGGACTGTCTGATCTCAACGTACGTCCTCATACTTCGTCGGTGCTTGTGCGGTGCTGTAAGTGGATGTAAATAATGCATCCCGGATACTGCTTGTCAGAACCAGACAACCTGCGACGATCAAGGTAACCAAGCTTCGCAGCTGCAAAGCATTAGTCCTGCCCTTCAATGATAGATGGTTATCTCGACATAGCCAACGATACCTCAGGTTAACAAGACCCAACCACGCATGAACGATACATAAGGCTTCCTGTTCTCCAACACTTCTGCCGGCAATGGTACAGTTCCGAAGATAAGCAATTTTTAATTAAATCCTATCTATCATCCAGGATGATGGAAGGCACAGGCTTCTGTCACTCTTGATCAAGCACTTTGCACTTAGGCTGAGCGAACCGCATATAATATCGTGATACCTAAATTGCCAAGCGTTGCAGTCTTGCCTTTCTTACTGCTTGCTTGCATGTTGGGATCGCTCTGCTCACGTTCTCAGTTAACATTTGCTATCTTAGATAAGTTTCTGATGAACCGTGAACGTCTTTATCCGTAATCTCTGTCATACACGTTTCTTCCATTCTTTTCTCCATGTTGACAACATTTTTCTCGGGGTCTATTGAGTCTAACTGAAACAAACCGAATGTATCAACGAAGATTAAGTTGAACACGTGCAGTACGTCGTGTTACTGCATGTAGCTCTTTTCACGATGTATACACTGATATCCCATTTTCGATGATGCGTCACATCAACGCGTGATTATTTCCACTTGTGGTTTAGCGGATTTCTGGAAACCAACCGGTGATGAACAAGAGCCGGAGTGGGTTAAAAGTGAACGCGAAGAGTTTCAAAAGCGACGAGATTTCAATCAAGATGGTAAACTGGATGAAGCTGAGGTCAAAGCTTGGATTCTTCCTTCAGACTACGATTACAATGAGGCGGAAGTTCAGCATCTGCTTTCCGAATGCGACGTTGACAAAGTGAGAATAGTTAGCAGTTTTTGTGTTTTTTTTCAACCCGCTCTTTTTGCATCCAGTTCGCGTTGTCTAGCCGAGTACGTGAACTGAGCCACTCAAGATGATAATACCACTCTACTGGTTTGCTGAGCAATCGATTTGTTTCAGTCCTCTTCAGATTCTCGTATAATCTATAAAAAGTCAATTTTGCAAACAGCTGTCTTCGGTAACTCTCATCAGTTGCATAAAGTAAGTGCGGATTTTATATATATATATACATATATATATATATAACTTAATCGAAAAAGAGGGTAGACACTAAGTGGTGAACGATTTATTATGATGTTTGAAATCCACACTAGAATCCGTTATCAAACAAATAAATGTGTCGGAATGAGGTTGTTCTACCGCTCACCGTGTCCGTCTGTCTTCGCTAGCTTTTCGTTTCACTGTCAACGATGCTGACGTAGTGGCTGTCTATGTCAACGTGTCGATTGAACGAATTCCGCGAGTAGAGAGCTTCGAACACAAGTCGTTCCCCTTCCATTTTCGCCCGCGCGACCACTTTTGCATGGTCTATGTTGACCTCGTGACCTGTGTCCGCGCAGTGGTGCCACAGTTGTGATCTAGGGTCGGCTCGTCGCATTGCTAATTTGTGTTCGTGTACGCGTGTGCGCAGCTGTTTGCCTGTCTCCCCCACATTCTGTTGGTCACACCCGAGGCATGGAATCGCGTAGACCATGCCAGACCTTTCGTGTGGTTCTACGTGACCCTTAGCATTCATCAGGGCCGAACGGAGTGTTGTGTTTGGCTTGTGTGATATTTGGATGCCCAGTGGTTGCAGCATTCTTTGTACCGCTTCACATGTGCCGTGAATATATGGCACTGCCATTCTTGTTCTAGGTCTTGCGCGTTCACTTCTTTTGGGCCCTCTGATAGATGCCTCTATGAAACTACTGCGGTATCCATTAGAAGCAAACAGTTTGAACAAGTGTTTTCGTTCTTGTCTTCTGAGTTCGGGCGAGCTACAGTGCGTGTCTGCACGTCGAAATAATGTTCGCACACAGCTTTTGAGTTGACATGCTGGATGATTGCTATCGAATCTGAGAATGACACCAGTTGCTGTCGGTTTACGATAGACAGTGGTTTCAAGCTTGTCGTCAGGTCGTCTTATGATCACTACATCGAGAAACGCCAGGCGTGAGTTCTCTTCTTTCTCGCGTGTAAAGGTTATACCATCTATTACGTTATTCAGACAGCTGTGGAACTGGTCAAGCTGAGTCTGAGGTAAAACAACAAATGTATCATCCACATATCGGAGCCACACCTTAGGTTTGAAGGTCTGGAATACTTCAGATTCGAAGTGTTCATTACGGCGTCAGCAAGCAATCCTGATATAGGTGAGCCCATTGGTGTGCCTCTCTTCTGCAAGTAGACTCGACCGCCAAATTGTAAGTCTTCATGCAGAGCTCCACTAATTGAATCAATTCCTTTGGAGAGAGATTCGTTCTATTGCGGAGGCTGTCGTCCTTACTTATAAGGTGCTTCATACTTTCTATCGCAAGTTCCTTCGGTATGTTAGTGAAAAGTGAGGTCACATCGAAGGAACCCAGTGCATCATCTTCTTCCAATTCTAGGCCCTTAATCTGTCTCAGGAAATCTGCTGAGCTGTTTGCGTC
>QNGE01004663.1:29300-52555 GCA_008508345.1 Paragonimus westermani | reverse complement strand
CCTCGCGACTCACAGAGTCGGTGGTTGGAGACTCTAGGTGAGATGGCGGCTAATCGAGCTCAGTGGCGTGAATGTTGTCGTTGTTTGGCCGAGTTGTCTGTGAGGTGAATGCATTTAATGAGGCGGGGCAGTGAAAGCCGTAAGGAAGCTGTCTTGCTGATGATGCCTTACTCTCACTTGCAGCTCGGTTGTGTTGTTTGCAAGGTGTAGGCACCTTGATGGTGAATGTTTGAATATGGACGTAGTCATTTTCAGTAGTTAGGTCCCTTCCTGTCCCCTTCTTTTTTCGCTCTCTTCCTATATAGGGTTTGCTTTTCTTCGTGGTTGTGTGGCAGTTAAGCATTAGTGTGAACCACTGATGTGTTGCTGTCTATGATGACGATGATGATGATCGTTACTTCAAGGACAGCTCATTTGCACATTGACGATAACTCAGTTATCCTCGATCTGCTCTAACGCCTGTATTTATTGATGAGCAGTTTATGAGCGACACTTTATAATCCATGTGTAATCCAAGTGTGCCACTAAAAATTCCTTGCCCTTTTTCAGGTTACCTACCATTCTCACTGTGTTAGCTTCACTCCTATAGTGTGTCACATATTTAAGGAGGCATTTGCATGGACTCATTTCTGGTGGTGATACCTCCGGCTTTTCAGTTTCACGTAGGAAGCCCGACTGCTAATTATTATGGTTTGAAGGCGTTTTCTGCTCGTCTCTTATCAGGGAATTTCTTGAGGTGAGTTTAACATTCTGTGGCATTCATTTTTAAGATCACAGTCATTCGTGGTTTCAGGTAAAAAAACAGCGTTGTTTACTTATGTGTGCAACTCTGAATTGCTTTTTAATGCGTGATCTCTCATGTAGCAGCCGCTGACCTGGCTCAGGATCACTTTGTTCTTCGCATTGTTTCGTCCACACAACTGAACAAATCAGTGTTTACTTCTGCTTCAGCCAATTGCTGTCAAGAAATCTGCGGTCATGACAAAAACGCCCTCGGCTCGTTTATTCAATAAGTTAGCCAAAGCTGCAGGCTACCTCCGTGATCGCTGGTTGGATAGACGAAATTCCTCCTATCAAGTAGGTTAAACCCCAGTGTTGTGGTCGTTCGCGGTACGGGCTAGTTTTCCATTTGCTGTACTTTCGATAATGAGTTCCACGTTCTGTTCTGTGCCTTTCCCTCTCTCGAAGGTAATATTTTGGCATATCACACAAACCACCAACCACTTATGAATAATGAGTACACTGAACAAAAAGTTTATTTCCGAATTTACTTCCGAACCAACTAGTTACTCTTAGTTCTGGGTTCTCGATTGAGGTTAACGTCTGCCGTGCCTCCTCTCAGGGTGATGGGCAACCTCTGCATAACTTACAAGTCAACATGGTCAGGAGTTTAAATACAATAATTCACTTATGTATAATGCGAATTCAATGACTCGTTTGTTGTACGATCATCTCATGATAACCTGTATCATCGTTGGAATCCCGTTCGCGCGAATTATGTGAACAGCTGATGGGGTCCTACAAGAGTGGAACTGGAATCCGTTGTTTCTGTTTGAAAGGGAATGGCTGACAGTTTATCTAAACGTGAGTGCTTCGAGCAAGTTTGAGTACTGCTCAGAATGTGGCATTTTCTATTTTAGAGCTTAGTGTACCTTGAGGTCACAAACAAAATAATTTATCTTCTTTACTTGCCCATCGTCTAGTGTGCTCTTTCAGATCGTAAACTGGGTGACTCCCTGGTCTCTCCCAACTGACTTACGCTGGGGGATGTATTTCCACTTTAAAGTTTCTTTGTCTCAACATGGTTTGGCTTGGAAACTGACTGGGAGAGAGCTGCGTACGGACCGTTATGTCGCCAGAAATCCGCCGACATCTCAGTCTTTTAGATTTGCTTTCTTGAAGAGGCTAAACTTTGACTGGATGTGATGGCCAGCCTATACGGCTTTATTTTCGTACTAACTGCGACACCCCTGTCATGTGAGTTAACAAAGAGAGCTCCGACAGAGTACAGTCTGAAACAAAGGTTCCCATCGATATATTTGAAAAAAGTCAATAGTAGCATGTAAGATGTCTTGCGCAATGACATTTCGTTCGTATCTCATCGGTTACTTTTGCGAAATTAACATACACTTTATATAGTTAAGGGGCAAGCAGCTAGGCGAAATCATTCTAGAAATATTTGAAACAGTCAGTCAGGTGACCAAAGCGGAAGCAGTAAAATGCAACTGATTGATAATTTTGATGCAATAAATGAGTGGTAAAAGATACAAACATATTGAGTGGTAAATGTCAGATATGGTTAGGAAAAATCTACAGAAAAAAACAAGAGGTGAAATACTGTAAAAAGTACCGGTTCCATTATTGCCAACAAAGTGAAAGGTTAGTCACCAACTGTTTCTGAGCGCACAAAGCGGGATTCAGTCGATGTATTGCGACGGCTTGAGCAATATTGAGAGCCTGCTTTAGCTTGCGTCTAAAGAACACTCTGAAAGCCGTTCTAGGGTCCACTGAGTTGCTGATCTGTAGAAGGTGTTTTGTAATGGCACTGACGGCGCAACCGACCTCCGAATTCAAAAGCCATTTCGGTATGTGTTCGTTGATACGTGTGCCGAGGTGCCTCCTGGTTCTGCCGACGTATCTGCTTCCACAGACACAATCAAACGTGTATACAATATTGGATTGGGCGAAAAGAGGCACCACGTCTTTTCTAGGTGTAGTTGGAACACGGGTGGTTTCATCCACGTAGACCAGTCGGGATGCGTTGTATGTGCGTTTGAGTGCTGCATCTAAACGGCGTTTGATCAGGGCTGAAACATTATCACCTTTAAAAGGAAGATTTAGATAGGCAGGCTTGCGAGGAACAGTAATGGGTGTAACCTGCGTTGTTTGTGGAGTGGAGTACTTCTCAATAAACCTTTGGGGATAACCATTTTCTATAAGAGTCTCGTGCAGTAACGTCAGTTCACTTTCTAGCTCATCATCCGTCGCAATAAGTCGAACTCTGTGAAACAAAGTCCTAACGAGGCCACGTTTTTGAGCAATAGGTGTGAAACTCTTAAAGTGTAGGTATTGTCCCGTCCACGTGGATTTGCGGTAGACACCTCTGGAAAGTGACCCATCCTCGCGCCTTTTCAAAAGAACGTCAAGGAAAGATATCCTCTCATTTTGTTCGATTTCAAGAGTAAACGTTAGTTTGTTATGCAAACTGTTTAACAGCTCATGAAAGGCTGTTACTTGCCAGTGGCCGTCGAATACAGCAAAAATATCGTCCACGTATCGTTTATAAAACAACGTGTTCCGGATTTCAGTGGACATAGAATGTTCTAAGTGACCCATGAATATGTCAGCTAACACGGGTCCTAATGGACTACCCATTGCAACTCCATCTATTTGTCTGTAGTAGGTGCCGTTGAACATAAATTGGATATTGGATGTACACATTTTCAGCAGCTTCGAAAGCTCATCGTTGGGAATACCGAGTGCCAAGTTATTGTCAGTAGCGTAATTACAAACAATATTGATAACCTCGTCAAGTGGAACATTTGTGAATAGTGACTCAACATCAAAAGAAGTCATTAGATGGTGTTTGACATTGATGTTGGAGATCAGTTCCACGAATTCAAAAGTGTCCTTTAGGCTGTGCACAGCCAATTTGGATCTAACGGGTTCAATCAGACTGACCAGCCACTGGGCAAGCCGGTGGTATGGTGAGCCAGTCATGGATAATATTGGTCGTAAAGGCACTCCAGGTTTGTGTGTTTTAGGAAGACCATACATTCTTGGGGTCACACTGCCCTTGGGAGACAGCTTTTTAAGATTAGTTTGGTCGATCAATCCTTTGCTTATCAAACACTTCCAACGACCTACCACCAAGAATGAGGGAGGCACAGGGTCCTGTTAATCTTCCAACAGCACCTTACACCTAGTAGGTACAAAAACCATACTGAACTGACGAGTTGAGGCCTCTAATCAGTCTAAGATGCCTTGGTCTCCTTGTAAACCCCCACAGTTTGGAGCGATGTCATCTACATGCTTTAAATTTCCATATGAAATACCAGGGAACAGTTCCACATCATAATATCCGCAGCCTATCAGGGCACACTCTAGGATATCGTCTACTGCAAAGCTGAATAGGGAATGGAAGGTTAGACAACCCTGTTATACTCTACTTGAGGTGCTATGAGTTGGCTGTGAGCCGGCACAAGCCCTACGCGTTAATTTTCTTCCAAGAATTTCACGTATTTCTTGGTCAGCTTTCCTCGATAAACACTCCCAGTGTACAATTCTGCCAACTAAATCAAAGGCCTCTCTGGTCTCTACGAAAACAACCGTTCGGTTTTTGCTTGTGACGGAGTTTAAACACCTGACGGGATTTGAAGATGGGATCAATGCAGCCATGACCAGGGCGAAAACCAGCTCGCTGCTCACGGATGCGCTGTTTGCACGTTTCGCTGGGTCCACGACGTTCAATGGCTGCAAGCAACTTCGATGTAGTAGGAATCAGGCTAATCTGTCTGTGATTTGCACACTAGGTGCGTTAGCCCTTTCTGGAGATGGAGCAGAGCCTTCAGCTTTTTAACTAACGCTGGACCTCCATCTACAAAAGCCAGGATGGATTTCCTCGAGGCCGGGTGTCTTGTTACGATTGAGAAATTTGACCTTAAATGAGACTTCTGTTTCAGCCTCAAGCAGCAACCCTTTTGTTCGCAATGTTCTTCACTTGTTTTGTTGTTCATCTTACCCCATTTGCCCACTATCCCCACTCTCTTCACAGTCGCCTATTACACCCTACGAACGAAGCTGTAAGACCTTTGCTGCCACCAACAGAAATGAGTCTGTTCAACTTCCTTTTCCGTTGGCTCCAGCTTCATCACATCAGTCGTCTCCACTCAATCGACCCTCTTTTTTGTTAAGCTTTGACGAACCTACGGAAGACAGTTTGGTGCATCTCTCCTCCTGCTCTTCCATTGCGTCCACAACATCGCGGGAATCAGCTACGTATACAACGGCGGTCTCTATACATTCGTCCCAGTTCGATGATTTTGACACTCTGCTTTCCGATCCGATTGGTGTGGAGGCTTTCCGGGTAATTAAAAAAATCCATTTTTCTGAACTGGCATCATTTTTACTTCATAACTGCTTAGACTGAGTGGTATTCACCTAACTTCTTTCCTCTTCAGCCTATTGAGTCACCGTCATCATAACAGTCGTGAGCCTGTTCATATTGTAATTCGTCTCGGGTCACCGCTCACTTAAACAGTGACGTGGAATATCCTCGAAGAACGGTTAATAAATAAGACTAGGCAGAACACTAAATGGTATGGATGCAGGTACGCCAATAACCGCGACACACCGCCATCTCGGATAACGTTTCTAACCCACATCTCGAGAAATCACGGGCTCCCAGCCAAACACGCGATACCTACCTGCTTTCATCAAGGCGATAATCAGGGTGTTCATGTTTCATGACCACATCGCTAATTGATCACCACACGGTTTTATCCAACCGTTTGTGATCTCAATATATGAGATCGTCCGGTACAGCAAGCACTCAACTGGCTTGTGGAGCACGTGACCCAACCGTCATAGGCTATGTCGAGCGGTGAGTTAATCAATTGATCGCTCACCTTGAGCTCTCCGGAATACGCACGAGCAAACGGTCGTGTTGCTCATGCGATCAGTCCACTTGTTATGGGCTAATTGGCCGAGACATCGGTGGCCAAACACAGCAAATCTGTTGAGAACTTCGCTGCGAGCTGGCCACGTTTCCAAACCATAGAACGAAACAGAACGCACACAGGCATTACTTACCCTTCCTCTCAATGAAAGTCGGGCATCTTTTCGACGCCACACCTGCCGTGGATAGGTAACAGCAACTCGTACCTTTGGTATCCTCATTGGTATCCCATAATCAACGTTACAAGCGACGGCGCATTTGCTGTCAGCTGCATACACTGACTGATGTCTTGCATTATAGTATGTGAAATGCAGCGGCTGTTGACACTCAACGAATCTAACGTTCGTGCCAATGTGGGATTAGTAATATTGTGATTGTTCATGGTTGCGTCTGGAACAAGATACTCCCTGGTCGCCCAGATCCAGACAGTCTTGATTACGCACTTTACACTGTGAAGGTGCGAATCACATTCCACACAAACCAGCCCAGTTGCTCACCTTGTTCAACATGGTCTGTATGTCTTCGACAGAAAGATTAGGCAAGACAATATCATCCGCATACTCCATGTCAGCCAACCTGGCGCCAATAAGCAGCTCAACACCAAGTTCACCGAGTTCCTCAAGCTCACCTTCCAGAATGTCGTCTATGAAAAAAGTGAACAGGAGAGATGAAGGAGATCGGATGCGCTTGAAGAACACCACAGACAATTGTCCATAAACTCTAACCCAGCTTGCAGAGTGAGGATACTACAGTGGTCTCAACGGATTCACGGTCACGGATTCCCCGGTCACTTCCTTGCTAGGAAGACAGTTTCAAAGAACACTACGAGCAACCGAATAGACAGCAGTCTTTAGGTCTAAAAAGACCGCGATCGTCGGCCATCTGTAAGAGTGCCGATGCCCCAGGATCCGTCGCAGGATAAAAGTATGATCAGCGCACCCACGATCGGATCAGAATCCTGTCTGTTCCACACGCATCTGACTTCCTTTGGGCTTGGTGAGCCGAAGTAATATATAGCCAGTGAGGAGATTGGATGCAACAGACACTAGACTGATGGCTGTGTGGTTGTCACACAGACTTCAGCCCCTCTTTCTGAAGGTCGGAATTACTGTTGACGAGCGCGGCTCACGAGGTGCCTGTTCAGTTTCCCAAACCGTCTGGAGGAATTTCGTCAGTTCTGATATCAACCTCTGGCCACCATCCTTGGAAAGAGGAGGTCTGGTCCAGGAGGCTTGTTACGCTCCAATCACTTGGGCTGCATGGCCACTTCTGCTTTCGACGGAAGACCGTCTGGAACGCAATAACTGTCCACTCGGATTCCGTCGTCTACGCGATTTGGTTGAGGTCAGCTGAACTGTTCTTCAAAATGTTCAGCCCACCTGCCAGGTCGGCGGGATTGGCTGATAATGAGTGAACCATCTTTTTCGCGTATGATTTCACACCGATCCGAGGGCCAATACAACCACGAATCGAGGAAGAAAGCCTTCCGCTATTCTCAGATGGAAAGGCTTGTTCCATCTCTTACGAATGGCCAACCAAGTGGTGCTCACAATCTTTTCGCAAGCTTTCGGTCACCTTGTGTTCAAGTTCTCGACGGTCCTCGTCATACTGAGAGCCACGTAGAATTGAGCGACGCTTGTTAATGAGGTTAATCGATGTGACAGAAATCCAATTCTGTCGCAACTGCACGACTTCTTTGGAATAGGCCTCTTCACACCGAGCTTTCATAGCTGCTGCGATTTGTTCCCAGTGGTCGTTAGGTTCACTCACCTGACTCGAACTGAGCAATTTGCGTCCTCCACATTCCCCTCGTCCAAATGCCAGTTAAGTGTCTCACATTTACGGATTTATGACCTCTGGGCAAATGACAAAACAAAACGGTCACACACAACATGATCCGTGTCCGAGGGGCTTCGTAGAACGCATCTTTGGTAGCGTCTGAACAGCTATCGGTTAAGGCGTAAGCCGGTATGATGAATGTACAACGGTTTTCTGATTTGGTTTGACACTTCCTAACGGATGCATTGAGTTTGACAGTAAATAAGTGAGTGCTCACTGGGACTCAATCGAGCGAACTTTGTTATGCTGTGGAAATCAGTGTGTTTCTCTTTCCAGCTTGACTAGGAGACTCAGGCTTAGCTTGGGTCGAGAGTTTCCTAGAGGTGAGCTCAGGTAAATGACAATGTTAAGATCGTCGAATTTTGCATTTAACGCGCAGCTCAGGTGCTCCAGGCTTGATGGTCAATTGTCCAACCAGTGATGTATGAGGAGGTAAAGTTTTCTTACTGGCCCGTACTTATAATCAGCACATATAAAGTGCGACCTGGTTGGCAGCAGTTTCTTAATTTGCGTTTATTACCTTTGTTTTTGATTCATTGATTCGATTCTGTTTCTCCTGCACCGATTGAGGCATGTTTTTCCTCTTTCTGTGGTCAACGTTTGTATGGATATGACGATTTATAACGTAATAGGAGTCGGTCAGCTCTGGATCGCTTACTGTAATCCTAGAAACCTTTGTCATGCTCGTTACTTGTGGCTTCACGTTTTCGAGTTCCCAGAAGCTAATTGCAACATTTTTTTCAGGCGTTTCTGGCCTCCGAATTCAGTGCTGAGAACATTGAATTTTGGTGCTGTGCTCGGAAATGGCGCATTGATTTTCCAACTGTCGACGTAAGTTTTTCCCGTTTTCACTCTTATACATTGTTAACTCTTAACTTTCTTGCTTATCCTGACACGTTGAGCTTACAGGTCACTGAAGTGAACGACAATGTCGCGTTTTATGCTGTTCACATAGGTAGATTCACTAGATTGGCATATACGGTTAATACTACGTGATTATTGATATCGTTCGGGATTTGTGGCTATAAAAATGCCACAATATCGTGCCGGCTGGGATTTTACGGTATATATTGTACATAGGCTCCGCGAGCGAGGACAAAACACGGGACTGAATTTTCTACTTTGGGTGGAGCAGTCGTGTAATCATATTGCCGTAGTAATTGTATGCATAGATGACATGTTTTACTATATGCTTACGGGTCAGTGTCAGCTCGCAATGCCACTGAAATAGTAACCACCTTCTGCACTATCTTGGGGAGAACATTTAAGTTGTGTATATGCTTATTTTTTCTACTTTACAAAACTGGACACAGTTGTAAGTATAAGTCTGGTAACGAAACAGCAAACCAGCCTACCTCTTACACCGTACGCGACTCACATTAGAAGGACCAGAAATGTATTCATATGCAATTTTTGTTAGGCGGCTGGTGTAGACTTTTCACAGAATCCGTGTGTCAGAAAACATATGATCTCTGTTTCGAGTAGCATTATGGGTAAGGTTATCCTTCTTTTAGAGATGGTCGGAGTTTCAAAGACAACGGAAACATTATGGAGGTGTATGAATTAATAATTGTTGATGTGTCAGCAGGTTTCTCTCAAAGACCTAGTCAGGAAACATGGAGTGATGTGCGTCGTACACATTATTTTCTGCCAAGGCTGGCCAAACCTTTGTAGATAAAATTGAGAAGCCGGTATATCTGCACGAACATCACCTAACATCATGACAGGCGGATCGGAAATCACTCCACTGGCATCAATGCGCAGAACTAGACCAAAAGACTTACGTAGGAGGCTCTTTGGGAATCTTATTGCCCAACGGAAAACAGTCGCAACGTATCCTTGAGTCATCCTTCTTTTTTCTGATGCATTTAGCAGACACTTCGACCTATATTCCAATACTCCCACTGTTCATGCCAATAAGCCGACGTTAAGCGATAGACGAGAAGACGTTAGCCGGCCGATCAGCTATTTTTGTTTCTGTGTGGTCAACAAATCTTCGTGTGTATTCAAAATGTTACAATAATTATTCATCGTTGGACTATCGCCGTCCTCCTTTGCTATCAGTACTGCGTGCTTCACGATGACGAAAACAATCCTGCTAGGGATCAATGAGAAAATCTGAGGCGTCCCTCAGGTGGCAACTTCAGACTCTCGATAGGTTTGCCAGTTCGGATGTAGAGGCGGCCAACCATCTGGTTAAGCGGTATGTTGGCGCGCGTAACCGCACGTCACATGCGACCTGTGAGCACATTGATTGAATTATTCCAGATATCACTATCACAAGTCAGGATCGAGTCCATGAACCTCCTGGGTCACGAGTCACCCGGTCCATATTTGATGTCCCCGATCTTCTTGAGAAGATGTGCTACTAACTCAACAGTAACTCTAACAGTCTTTGAACCGTTCTTTATCAAATGCCCGTCTGCCGGAAATCTAGAATCAGTCCGCAGCAATCTTTAAAGATGAGTTCAGAGAGTACACATCAAACTTTCAACCAACAATGTTCCTTTTGGTGGAGGTCCTATGATGCAACTCTTCACGCCAAGGTCGTAGACTTCGAACTGATTATCAATGAACAGCGTGGATTTTGTAATGTTATTCGTGTGTCACCAATCTGCTAACTGGACGATGGATACTAATGTGGGATTGACCATTGATATTTACTATCCTGAATTTTCCAAGGCTTCTGTTACTCTTAGCCACGAGGGTATAGAAACTGGGCAAGGTTGAGTAAGTGTTTTTGGTGTTGCCTCGGACGCAGACTCACAACTGTGGGAGAAACTAGCTGGCTATTCCAGTTGTTCGCCTCTTTCAGATCAGTAGACAGGCGCGAGCCGATATCCTCATTCGGTTGGTGTCCGGGTGATCGCTGTGAACCTGACGAATACCTTCGGATTAATGTCCTGGTGGGAAGACGGCACCTTTCCCGAGGGTTGAAACTATGGAACTTCTTAGAGAGGACCATTCCTGGTCGCCGATAATTCCTCATCCGGTCAGTGGTTCTGATTATGAGGTCACTAACTGTGATGTAAGGTCTCTGTAGGTTGCTTCGGTAACCATCTTGACGATAACCAGATGGGTTCCGAGAATCTGTGATTGACCTCGACCCCGAAGAATACTGTTGCAATCAGTGCCCCTTCTGAGTCTAGGATCTGCGAGCTAATCAGCGGGGCATAGCGTCTCCCTATCCAAGGCTTTTTTTGTTTTTGACATAGAGCTGATGTCCACGTCGTAGCTGAGCAGTGTCGTCGCTCACCGTTCGAGACGGCTGATTGTGTGGGCCGGCGTACCCTACTGTGAACCGAAGACAGCGAGCAGCATTCGTGATACGTCAGATGTTTCAAATGGTGATCGAAGAGCATCTTTTGGAAGCGCTTTACATCGGAAATGATGGTGAGCGTAAACAGCTGAGAGCGGACAGGATGAGTGACCTTTTTTGGTATCGACCGGCGTAGAAATGAGCTGACAACGTCTTCTCCATAACTTGAATCATGCGGCAAGACCAAGAATGGGAGAGTGGGATTAAATTCGTCAGCAGATTGTCGTTGTTGTCGTCTTTACTTCGTCGAATGAGTTTCGACATTCTGTGGACCAGTTCCAGGGAATGTCCTTCGTAAATAGCTTGTTTAAGGTACACAAACGTGGTACATGGCGTGCGGATGCGCGCAGACGAGACCCGAGAATGAACGTTAGGTAGATACTTCCGATGACGTATGAAAACGGTCTGTATGGTTGTGGGATGTAGACAGGTTTCATTATGCTCGATGATGAATGCCAGTGCACGATTGAGTGCATACAGATATCGCACTTCTTTTGGCGAATTTGAAACCCGTGATTGGTTATGCGTGGTCGAACCTGGTCCAAGTCTTGTGTTATCTGTTTTGATTCTGTTCTGTTCGTCGAGACAGACAGCTGCACTGAGAACGTGAGTCAGCATCATATCCATGATTTGCTGAAGGTTGTTGTTGTACTCTTATAAAATGGGGCACGCTGATACCGAAAAAGACCCCTATATGCATTGATGGTCAACAGTATCTTGAAACCCTCCGAGAATTCCACTTGTAGCCGGGTATTAGTTGGGTCTGGCTTCACGAATGACTTTCTGCTGTTCGTTTTTGCAAATAAACAGTGGGGCAAAAGGGGGAGAATACAGGTGTATATGCAAGGTTGCACTGAGACATGTAGAGAAGTCCACTCATGTTGTAGCGAGAAGGCGTCCAATAAAGCACAATCTTTATTGTCCAAACCGCTAGTCACATGCAACGCGCGCTCTCTCGTTTATAAGTCGCAATTCCAACCCGCAGCACCCCCCGGTTTCCGTTCACACGTCGTGTGCACTTCTAACCGGTTTACGTGCGTGACCGGTGCCTTCTATCGGAGGGTTTTTCGCTTGCCATTCCTCGTCTGTTTGTCCGATTCCGTTGCGCGATGGCTCGTCCGGCTGCTCGTGCTGTCCGCCATCCACCCAGTGTTGGCCTTGACCGTATTCCAACATCGTGTCGAGATGTTCCTCTGAATGTTGGAAAAACCACGCCTCCGATCTGGCCGTCTGTCGTATTTCGCCTGCCCTGCCTCGCCCGTTGGTCCGATCTAGTCGAGCGATGACTCATCCGGTCGCGCACGTTGTCCTTGATCCGATCGCGGCAGGTTTTCGAACGTACCTCCCCCCACGTTGAGGTATCCGGCCGAGCGTTCGAAAACTCGCACCCCCGACCTGGCAATCCACCACAATATTCTCACGGCTTCATTGACCTACTCAGCACGACAATCGGTGGTGTCCAAGCAGAGTGGCTGACCGGCTTTACGACACCAACCTCCCATGGTAGATTCAGTTTCTTTTCCACGCGAGGCAAAGCTGCATCCGGCATGGGACGTTTCGGCCGGAAACCCGGTCTTACGTTTTGAAGGAGGTGAAAGACAGCTCTTGAAGGAACATTCTAAACGCCCCTGGAAGATTGAAGAGTGCTTCCGGTGAAGTTTGTCCGCCTTTCCGGATGCACTGGTGGTGTGACACGATATCGTTTAGTCAGTGGCTGATAGTCTTCTCCAACACGTTCATCTCGTCAACTTAATTAAACCCCACCAAGCCCAGATTTGGCTTCTGCTTGAGGTAGTGGTTGCCTGTGAAGTGGGCGTTGTTAAAGATGATCTCACAGAGTGCCACCTGAGGTATTGCGGGCGCTGTGGATGGTTGACTTCACAGCAGGTCGACCTATCCTGTATGTGCGTCTCGAAATCAACGCGTTACTTGAGGCGATATCCAGCTTTAGCCGAACAGAATTGCCATCGAGAGCCAGCGTGCCATTCTTTCGCCGGAAGCGTAATCTGCTAAGAAGTTGTTGAATATGGGGGTGCGGTTGAACCATCGGCTTCTGTCATTATCAGCCGCGAGAATTCCGTATAAGATGTGAAATTTCTTGTTTGTTTGGCCAACAATGATATTCCTGGACCTCGACGATTACATTTCTGGCAGCGGGACCAAGTGTGTGGTTCACAGGCCGCGGAGGATCGGTAGTTCGTACGCTGTTCAGATGGAGGCCATCCCTCCAGATGCCCTATGCTCTGTGCATGAAGTTGAAACTGTAGCAGCCTAATAGCTCAAAGGTCCACTAGTGAATGCGGGCCTGGTGTAATAGATTTACTTAACTAAAGGACCCAAGACCAACAGAACTGTTGCGACTCCCGCCTACCTTTGCAGAGCTGTAGATCAGATTCGTTCATACCCCCCTCCCCTTGGATGGAGTCCGGCCAATCGTAATTAGAGGTGTCTTTTGCAACTGTTGGGACCGATGGTTACCATATCAGTCCATTTTCTCTAGAGGACCAGCAATAGAGTTGCGTGTATCTTGAAATATCACCTTGCTGTCGGCGTTATTGTTTGCGCAAGGGCCAATAATTGGCACCACTTGTACAATATATGTCCATGTATATGGACTGGTTTTTGCTGTTCCCAACAGTTGTCTGCCTTTTCTTTCGTACGTTACCTCTAAGACACCACTTCCATGTGAGTGTTCATAATCACCGAATATTTGTTACCGATCTCTCTACGGTATCAGACCTCCTACATTTACCTTTAACGGTCCAACAATGGATCCACAATACACCAGCCCGGATTCTGATAACCTGTCAGGCCACATTGTACTTTTAGTTGAACGTCGGCCACCACAAACACATACGTACTGGCTAGGGTCATCTGCACGCGAGTATCTTATTTCCGGTTTGGAGCGATTTCTAGTGTAGTTGTAAACACGTTAAGCTCAGGAAGTCAGAGTCCGGGTCATAAGGGCTGCGCTGACGACTTCAATTGGTTCTATTCGGTGTGGTTTCTCCCTTATGCTTTTGAGTAAATGAAAATACTAAGAAGTGAGCATTTATTGTGTCTTTTCAAGGCCTTACTCAGAAGGGTTTATTAAAAAAAGGTGAGTAAGCCATAATATGACATCATTGTGCTATGTTTGTCGTTTGTTACTGCATTTGTGTGAGGCGCAATTAACATCCTGGCAGGTGTGTTTGCTACGTGTTTTGTGGAAAAAGATTGATTTGGTTGTTGGAGGTCTTTCATCCCAGTTGGTTTCCCATAGTTTGGTCTCTTGATCTCCCCTAGCGCATTGTAATCAAGAGTTCAATTTCTGGTTTGTCTTTCTCTTCTTCAAGTGGCGTTCTTTTAAATCGGTGGACTGTTGATCCGTTCCGCGTACACATACTTAATTAGGGCCCTTATGTATGTATGTGTGGCTTCAGTTATTTCGTCCTTGCTGCTCTCTTTTGCGACCCCCATCAAGGCAATTGAAGAGGCGAAACGTATTTTCCACACATTCCTGGATGTTTCGTCCATATACTCTGTGAACGTTGATGAGAACGCTGTGAAACAAGCAGCCGGTCAGCTTGTTTGCCCAACACGGGACATTTTTTTGGAGGCGGAAAAACAGGTAATCTTGTCCACTTTTTCTATCACTATTCGTGAGGTGACTTTTTTGCTAATTGATCTTCATTGTGTCGCATTTAAAAACGACGTAAAGTATAGATCATACTGCAGGTCAATACGATAATCGCTAAGACTCGAAAAATTTTACTTCCATCTGAAGATCAGTTATTAGTCCTCCGGTTGCTCTACGTGTCCACATTCACCCTTGTCGAATTTCACTTTAGCATCGTGTCAGTGGGTCATAAATAAGAGTAAGTAACAGGAAGAGGATGGAGACCTAAATCCAATCGAGCGATACTTACGGATAGACATATTGATGGGCCATTCAGTTGCCAATTCATAAATGCACATCGTACGTGGAATGCTTTGCTTCTCAAACTTACAGCATGTGCGCGTGTTCACACAATGTCTGTTTGCACGGATTTGTAGGTGAAAGTTTGGTTTTGTTGTCGACTTCCCCATAACAGTCGTTCATCCACTGACTGCTTCTCACTCGAACATGCAATTGACCTTAACTGCCACATCCCTGCCCGACATGTTTCTATCTCTGCACGGCCACTGACAGCCATCAACAACGTGACGAGGGATGCCTTTAAACAAATGCACAAGCGTACATGTAATCAGGTGCTGCAGTCTCCAAAACTTCTGTCAGATTGATCGCATTAAGGTTCTGTCTTTGTTTCATATGGGCTATCCTCGGAGTTTATAAGTTGATGTTATCAAATACGGATAGTATCCAATTTGTTTATTTCCCCCTTTACCAACTTCCAGGTATACAGGCTGATGAAAACCGATTGTTATCCACGATATTTACTCTCGGACTTTCATCGAAGTCTGCTATCTGCCAGTAACGCTAGCGAACGTTTCCAGCTGGCACCAACCAACTCTTACACCATTACAAAGTCCAAACGCGCAAAGGATTCTGCCGTCACATGTGGTGCGAGTTTGTTGAATCAAACGCGTCGCATGTCACTAAAGTCCAATTGCTCGAATGATTCTACGTCTGTGTCCAAACTGTCAAGTACACGAACACGCAAGCGGTCGTCTGAAAGTTGGTTTCACTTGCCCTTTAATCACAGTAATCTGTAAAATGCATGTGAACGAGTATTTTCACTGTTGAGTCACTATCACTGCTTACGAGTTTGTCCATTTAAGCTGATGTACCCAGCCTGATGATCGACGGTATCTTTTATTGTGGTTGTGTTTATCCTTTTCGGTACTTCGGAGCAGTATTCATTATCATTCGGTTCTTCTGATTCTTTGTCTGCAGGTTGTTTCAGGACTCTCGAATTATTCGGTGTTCACATCTGTTTATCACTGATATAAAAGATTTCAATTTAATCTCGGTGATGGTAATACCTCCTGCTCCTGATAGACTGCGCTTCCAGTAAGAGATAATTTAGGCATGATTCAACACACCTTCCACTTCCCAGTTGTAATTCTGAAGTGTACAAATGTCAGCCCGTTTACTGCAATGCACAGGGTTTGTCTTTGTGCACATGTTGCGGTTTATTGTATGGAACACAGACAAAAATGATACCGATTCTGCTACACTTGTAACGTGGATTTCTTTCTATCGTAAATCACCGTCGGCACCCTTTTGGTGCTTCAAAGTCTTGCCTTTTTTGGAATATGGGACTAGAGAGTGGAATACCAATCCTATACGGAAATTTGGTGATGCTTCCATTGAATGGTGTCATCCTCCTCCTCAGTGTTTTAGGTATTGTTTAAATTCCGGATCAATTTGTAAGTCTGCTTCCCTCTGACGGCATACTTGCCTAAGAGTTGGCGCTAGTCCATCGTATAGTTTATCTGATTGCCAATACTACGTGCAAAACATGTCAATTCACTACACTCCCTACGTTCAAATACACCGGTAAGTGATTGGCTGAATGAACCATCACTTTGACAATCAGTTCAAATATTACGATCAAAGCCATCCGTTTCCAGACTAGCATTTCTCAGTGATCGGAGTCAAAATGATCTTGCGCATAACTGTCAACCTGTGTGACTTGCGCTACACTACCCGTACTTATCATAGCTTGGAAGAGTAACACCAATAGACGTGTGTGGAGTCCATTGTGGTCAAGTCGATAATTGCTAATAGGCCGGTGTGAAGGTGAAACCCTTATATCTCAGAAATCAAAATTTAGCTTCAGTGGTATGACTTAAGCTGGGAAGAAAGACATCGAAAATATAAAACGAGAAGAATTTCACTATAGGATTGCATGTTAATGCACGCTTGCTAGGACTGGAACAAGAAACAAAAATCTACGTTTGGATCAACACAACTAAGCTGGGGAAAAGAAAGGATAGAAATCCGCAGACCCAATTTTTTGAAGAGGAGAACAGGTGTGTACTCAAGAGACGGTGGTTGTTGATTGATACGAACCGAGAAGTTTACAATCGAATCGACTTACATGCATATACTGTACCCGTCTTCCCTTCGTTGAAGGTGTGCTGTGAGTTCGTTGGTCAGCTACCAACCTCAGATGGCTGGCGCATTTGCATCCGCGTTCACCATAATGTACATAATTACGTTGCCACGACCTATGACGCTCATAGTTCCTTTACATATCCTGCGCTCAAATTCACGGCGGGGATCATTTTTATTTGCAGATAGGTGTTTCAGGTGGTGCTGAAACGCACACCTACTGTGTTCATTTCCTCAATAAACTATCTTTGTGCCCCCCGCGCTCGTTGAACCTTCGGACGATTCAAGACCACATCCCCCTGTGATCTAAGATCGATGTTACAAGGCAAAAGACTTGCTTGGATAACATCCTGGTATCACAGCTTCCTACCACCATGATTCCACTTATCTGTTTCATGGCGGCTACCTCGAATCCGGTTGTCGTCCATCCGGTGGACATGTTCTGGCCATCGAAACTGACTGAACATCGTCATGACTTCAATCTCGTCTACATCCGCCCGAAAAATATCCCTGTATTCGAAACTGTGTCCGCTCACCGAATATTCAAGACGCTCCTCAGACTTTGCAAGTGAAAGCGGCTCAGATACCGCATATTTCGATGGTACAGTGTATACATTCGAAACTCTCACGTTTGGACATAGTCTGCTGTCCATCCCAATGTGTCCTGTGTCTTTCAAGTGATCTACGAGATAGGATATCGCGATGGGATTACTCAGGCAGTTGACACTGAAATTCACCAGCACTGTATACACATGTGTAATACTATAGGATAGGTAAATAACCGAGACTGAGCTCGAGTTTTCCGATTCTACCGCGCGTATTCGTAGCTTGGCTGATAGAGTGCACACCGCTTCAACATCTCCGATTTTTCTTATTGCATCCGAGGCCGGCAGTTTTCATAATTGAGTCTAGTTTAAATTTTACTCATTTATGTCATAAAGTTGCCGTTGTTGTTGTGGTTTTGCTTGATAAATTCTAATTGATCCGGCAAATCAAAAGATGTCATTGTTACAAGCGTTTGAATGTAACATCATTTCTATTCGTATCTTTTGTTTATTGAACTCTGGTCGGTTTGGAGAGCACGTCTAATTTCGAGTGTTTCACAAGACCAGTTGTCTAACACCATATGTATATGTTATAGTTATGCTTAAGATGTGCTTCCCACATATCTTCGATTACTATCTGTTTCTGTTCTCTTTTTCCAGTCGGCGCTTTTGCTGCGGGATCCACTGGTAACTGGTGAGTTGCAGTTTTACAGGCAAATTGTTCATCAGTAACGATGTAAACTGTCTGATCCTCTATTGCTTATTTTTGGCCAATGTGATATTACTTACTTTATGGATTTTCCAAAATATCATACTACCACTACCACGGACTCACTGCATCCGCTATGAACCGTTGTTTCACACAGTGATTGAACATTTCTGACGATCCAAAACTTTATTCTCCACGAGAAGCTCAAGATTCGTCTATTACACTAGCACTGGTATAGATCGGAGGTCCTGTTGAGACAACTTAATACCACCAACGCCGACCACCAATCGCACGGCTATAGGTTCGAACTTCGAATGCCCTCGATTGCCTGTTGTCTGGCTGTAGACGACCGGATGGTGTATATCTTTCGCATGGAAGCAAACGTCTTGGGACGTAAAAAGCGAGTCGTGTATTCTATTTCACTCACATTAAGTTCATATTTCGATAGAATTATTTCATCCCAGAAAAGCAGCGTGATAAACATGTTTTTGGCGGCCCATCATCAGGTCAATTGTATATTTCATTGAGCATAAACCGACGGAATCAGACAACGGACGTTGACCGCTACCAAAGCGTTCTCTATACGAATACGGAATCCGGTTCTCTGTTATCAGAAACGGGTTGTTCAAGCAATACGGTTGTCATGACTGAGGATAGTAGCGGCTGGTCCCGTATGCACTTGTACAACTCTCCTGTCTTTGAGTGGTCCACTTGTACTCGCATTCTCACCGATAGCTTACTTTTGTTGTGATGCCTAAGACTACACCGCGTCTAGAATGATAAACGGTGGGTATTGGAACACGGGTGTTTTTTTTTCTGGTCACTCAGACGACTCTGTTCTCACTGTCTGTTTATACTCGTTAAAATATTCTATATAGTTGTCTTTGCATGATTTTTAATTACCAAAAAGTATATGCTAGTCACGCTGTTTCTTCTATGGGTTTATATCTATACTAATAGAATTTAGCGTGCTTTGACACGACATTAATCGTTCGGCTGAGTTCGTGATGTCTTTACACAATCATTTTTTTGTCACAGTCGCGTGCTTCGTGATCGTTCCAATTTGGGTGAATGACAAATACAACAAATTCGGGGCTTGATAACAGGAAGGTAAACAAGTTTGTTCTCACCACGTATTCATTAGTATTATTTGACAATGGCTTCCAATTTTTAGGGCATCTTATGATTTTGATCATGCCATCAAGATTATTGAGGAGAACTAGTTACTATAAAGAATGTGTTAATCCAAGTACGTCAGGCACATTTTTAAGCTCATATATGACTTAACCATATGACTTAACCGTGGGTGTTTCCATCATATACTTTTTTGACCTTATTCTGAAGGTTAATCAGATGTGCTGTTTTAGCCTCAATGACTAACATGGTCGTCTGTGGATTCGCGGTCAGGCGTCCTCGAAATTCGTTTTAGTTAATCTACGAAAATCGAAATTTTAGATTATTTGAAACTTCGATCATGTATGACATGGATGATCCCCCACTCGTTGTTATTGTACATGATCCACTTTTTGAGAACAGCTTGTTACCATCCTGCATACTTTGTGCTATTATATGCGTGTATACTCGGCGAGTTCTACCGTCCGTGACATGATACACATCAAACATACATTGCAGTGGATTAAGTGGGTTCGTTTGGGTGTCATCGTTTTACGGAATGCTTGCGGGAGTTATGTGTCGAGTGACAATGAGAACGAACAAGCTGCTGGTATATTTCGAGTGAGTATATCAAGATCCCGGATCGCCACTTCTTTCCAAATGTATCGAACCTTCGCAAGAAAATGGTTATCTAGTTCTTCTGCGGCCCAAGGCAAGAGGTGCAAAAAAGTGGAAGAACCACTGCAGAAGGAAGTCAGCGACGCTTACTGGGGCCGGTGAGATCAAAACTGTATACGCCAACCCCAACACTACCCCGAATTACAGCCTTTCTAGGGTTGATTTGAACCGCTTTCATAAAAAATCGGGAGGTCCGAGTGCGTCTGTTCACTCATGTCGTCCAATTGCTGAGGAGAAAACGCAAACGACAGTGGTTGTAGCTGTAGTGGCCTAGATGACGTTGCTCCTGGTCTCTGCAACAATAGGCCAGGATGGTCTGAATCAATGGCATCAACAGAAGTTTGAACATTGCCTTTGTCATCTCGACCATCAGGTCTTACGCTCATTGAACGTGTTTGGGATTGGTTTGATCGCACTTTTGTCGAAAACCACGATATTGCTCGTTTAATCCGAACCGAGAAGCTTGGACACTGAGCCTTTTTTTAAATCACAAATCGACCATTTGAACCTTTCGATCACACCGTTGACCTGTGTAGTGTCGTCTGTTCAAATTGCAATACTGCTGACGTGATATCTGTGGAAACACTGGAAGAATGTCATTCATGACGTCGCAAAGGCGGTCGATTTTCTATTGTAAGAGTGGTTTACAGTATGTGTAGTTTCATTTTTATGAATTAGAAACCCAGACAGCTTTCGAGTAGGTGGTGTGCACGGACCCTCCTAATGGGAGCAAGGTTCCCGCCAGTTTCTCTCTATCACAATACTTCCAGACAGTCATTGAATTTCGAGTCGAACCTGGATATAGCGTATCCTGTGCATTTTCGTTTGGCTCAGAACCCCAATAAGTTCTTTTATTGTATGTTGCCTTCTCTGTTGATCAATGCATGTGATCAGCATGCATAATATAATGTCCTATCTGCCCCCACTGCCTTTCAGTACTCATCGTTGACTGGCCGAAAATTGCACCAAGGTTTATTGGCTGCACGGGTACACCCGAAACTCACACCAGTTCATTCCAGGCACCAGCCACACACCATATCACGATCACTTACAAAATTCTGAGATAATTATTTTACTATTCTGCTTCGGCTGGACTTTCAAACAGGATGTCATTTATGTCTTCCACTTTTTTGTAAATAAACAATTCTCGGGATGGCACAACCTTTTCAACATCACGGTGGGTGTATTGTTTGTCAGTGTGTGTGAACGATTTCTGTCATGTGATGGCTCCGTGATAGCTTTAAAATTGTACCTTATCTCCTTGTGTCAACCGTCACTTATAGTTATGGTCGTTTCATTGTTGTTAAGCCCACAGAAAATGAATTGAACCAGAACGGCTTTTAATCACCAAAGAGATCAAGTCGGTTGGCAAACGGCTTTATCAGTAGTGGGCTCATTGGTTCTGTTGTGAGACTGGAATTTCTTGTTCGTTTTATTTCACATGGTGCTCCAGTAGAATGATAATGTAGCTTACAGACCTTCAAGGTGTCGATAAACCTTTTAGCTTGTCCGTTTGACTGAGGGTGGTAAACTGGGGATCGCATTTGCTGGATATCTAGCCGTTGGCAATAGTCTTCGAAGATGGTGGAGGTGAACTGAGAGCCGTTGTCTGTGACCAGAGTCTCTGGCAGTCCGAAACAATTGACGAGTTCCGATAGCTTCTGTATAGTGCTGTCCATATTCGACTGTCGTAGGTTATGAACTTCCGGTCACTTATTGTAGGGGTCGACGATGACCAGATACGTTTACCCATTAAGGGGTCCGGCGAAATCCATGCGGAGCCTCTGCCAGAGTCTTTGGGCTGCTGGCCAAGTGAGCAGTTCACATTTTATGGGGGTTTTCGCAGCTAGACAACACGATGTGCACTTCTGGCAATGTTTCTCAATTTGCTTGTCCATTTGTGGCCAGTAGGCAAAACTGCGGTTGATCCTTGGGTGTTCAGTGTGGAACTGCTTGAGCACCTGCTGTTGGAGTGCTTCCAGAACTGCTACTCTGTCGGCAAACATGATGCAACCGTCCACGATCGTAAGGGCTTCTCGACGGTGGAAGTATTCCCGTAAGTCACCACTGAGGTCTGTGTGTGGCCACGTTGTGCGGATAAACGTCATTACTTGCCTCAAAATTGGATCCAGTTTGGTCGCCTCCTTGATCATTTCGGCCGTCACTGGAAGTGCTCGGACATCATCGCTGAGGATGCGGTGTACATCGGGTCCAATGTTGATCGCTGCAATTATTGTGTCTTCGTCGTTCGGTGCCTGTGATGAAGCATCAGTTTGGCCAAAGCTAGCTGTGGAACGGTACTGTATCGTGAAGTCGTAGACAAGAAGCATTGTTGCCCATTTCTGCAAGCGATTAGCCGTGTAAACCGGGCTTCTTTTCTTCGAGCCGAACACCGCGAGCAACGGTTTTTGACCCGTCAAAGAGAAATGTCGTCCGTACAACATTTTATGAAACTTCCTCACTGCCAAGATGATTGCCAGGGCCTCCTTCTCGATGTGACTGTAATTTCGCTCAGGGATTCTAAGCGACCTTGATGCATGCGCGATTGCCTTTTCTTTTGCATCTCGGAGTTGGATGTGTCTGCAACCACGACAAGTGGTAGCGTCGGATCGTAGTGCGTAAGCAGAAGGTCTGAGGTCAACAGGGTTTTGATGCGATTAAAGGATTGTTGACATTCTTTTAACCACTTTCATGCGGCATCCTTAGTGAGCAAACGGTTCATTGGCGTTCGAATTCGATGGAGTTCCGGGAGGAAGGAACTGTAATGACTGACCAACCCGAGGAAACACCGTAGAGTTGGCGCGTCCGTTGGATGTGGCATCCTCTGTATGGCTTCTACACTGGCCGGGTCAGGTCGTCGGCCATCTTTGTCCACAATGAATTCAAGGTATTTGATGCTGGGCAATCCAAAGGTGCATTTGACGCCACGAGTAAGAGTTTGGTCCAGCTTCTGCTCCAGATCCTCTGCACCGGGAATATCTGTCAGTATCGTCATCATCATCATAGGTAGCAATACATCAGTGGTTCACACTTACGCTTAACTGCCACACAACCATGAAGAAAAAGCAAACCCCATATAGAAAGAGAGAAGGAAAAAGAAGGGGACAGGAAGGGACCTAACTACTGAAAATGACTACGTCCCTATTCAAACATTCAGCATCAAGGTGCCTACACCTTGCAAACAACAAACCGAGCTGCAAGTGAGAGTAAGGCGTCATCAGCGAGACAGCTTTCCTTACGGCTTTCACTGCCACGCGTCATTAAATGCACTCACTTCACAGACAGCTCGGACAAACAACGACAACATTCACGCCACTGAGCTCGATTAGCCGCCA
>QNGE01004663.1:5381-26490 GCA_008508345.1 Paragonimus westermani | reverse complement strand
TTATATCTGCTGTGGGACCTGCAGAGAAGTTATCGGAATTGAGAATCGGGAGGGGCCTGAGAGCCCAATTTGATAGGACAATGGGGGAGGGGTCATCAGTAGCATGTTTTCGCCTATCCACCCTGCCGCTGTATGCAGCAGATAGGGCGACCCGGTTTATACTGCGAGACGGCCGATGCAATATGGAATTGTTTATGCTGTGAGGATTCATGGTTGTGTGTGAGCTGAGATACTGTCAGGACATCCATACCTAGACAGAAGAACGATTGAGGTTCTCAACTAAAACCTTTGGCTCAAAAACCTGTACCGCAAGGCAGCGGGTGGGTGGTAGTGTAGCAGAAATGGTACGTTCTTCAGGAAGAGATGCCAACCATCTTCCAACCCCAAACCTGGAAGACCAGAAGACTGTGGTTTGTCAGACCTCTACCTGTTGACCTGCCTGATATGAGTAACTCTGTCCAGTTTAGCCCAAAAGGTCATCGAGATGCGCAAGCCGTCACACGTCAAGGTCCAGTCTCACTGTGACGGCTGTGAGCATCGTATCCATCACCTGTTGGAAGATGACTGGCGCTGTCTTTACACTGAATGGCAGCCGGTTGAATCGGTAAAGTCCTTTGTGGGTGTTAATTGTTAAGGACTGCGGTGCATTGGACTTCGCCAGTGATAGGCAATCGACCGCCGGTAGCGCTTCGAGCAACCTTGGTTGTTGGGGACATTGTAGGTTTACCAATCAGGTGCCATGTTCTGTCAGAGATTAATGTAATGTCGGATGCTCTATCGAGCTGCAGTCTGACCGACCTGCCGTTGATGGAGACGGATGTGTACTTTCTGCGTGTTACGTGGTCGTCATTTCTTGTTGCCAGAACGACCTGAGCTCTTGGGAAGCGGGGCCTGTGTGGATTGCGGGAGTTCTGATTGAGCCGGCGCTGACGCTTCTTAAGACGGCAGTAGTCCTCTTTGTGGCCTTGACGGGAGCAGTGAGTGCATCGGTGCTGTTTGAACGGACAATATCGGACATAATGCCATCCACCGTATTGCTAACACGGTGTGGGAAGGTTCCTTTGGTTGTCGCATTCTGACGTTGGTGCAACTTTGAATGGGACATTTGAAGACACCGTGCGGACCTTTGAGTGATTGCTGTGTTCAATCATAGCGGTGCCGTGCGTCAGGTTCACCAGGCGTTGGCATTCAACAGTGGTATCCTGTAGGGTGATGTCGGGCCATTGTTCTATCTTTGCCAAAATCCGTGTTCTGATATCTGCTTCATTTGGTGATTGTAGTCCACAAACAAAAACTAGACATTTGAATTGATCTTCAATCATTGTGCGAAGCTTGAACCGTTCGCACTCCCAATTGACTGTTCCAGTCATCATCTTCTGGCTTCACGAGCTTCAGGCACTGGTAGCTTATGTTAAACAAGGATGACAGGTAACCAAAGATTTGTGATAGCATCTGGGTAGTTTCGTCAAAGCTCAAATCCCTCGGGTTCTTCTGCAATATAAAGTTGGTGTACCGTTCATGTTCCGAGGTACCCAGTTTACGGAGCAGCAGCCTCACCTTCCGAACATCGTCAACGTCTGCCAGTTTCACCTTGAAAACGTCCTCATACTTTTTAAGCCAAGACTCGAACATACCACCGATTACAGGATCAAAGTGAAACTCACTGATAGAGTTGATGGGAGAATCTGATGCAGGTTTCCAAGATTCGTTTGATCCCATTGTTGGTTGCTGAAAACGTTAATGACATCGTGAATTCTTCCGTCGCCAAATGTTGTAACCCTTGATTCAGTACGCTGGTTCGTCCACGGTACAGTAAGACGATTGATAGGAAATCGGGTTCTCCTCTGATATAATTAACACGGCAAATCTTGATCCCGAAAATACGCGGCGGTCCCTGTTAATTGCGCCCCAGACAAACCAAAAGACGGGTGCAAAAAAGCAACTTTGTTCGGCTCCGGAAACGTGTGTGACAAGGAAAAAATTGCATGGTATTTGTGGGGTGCGTAGTGACCTGCCAACATTCTCGAATCAGAAAACCGAAGGACAGATCAGAAAAGTAGTCAAGGTCACTAGCGGAACAACAAACTGATGGAGGTCGCCTCTCGTATGTTCACGACATTTCCGCGTATTATGATTGGATAGTATTATCTTCTCGAGGAAAGAGGCGGTCTTAGACGGGGAAAATGGGTTCCTCTAACAATGCCGCAGCACGTTCCTCATGTTATGGCGCTTCCTACCTAAAAGTTTAGAAATGCATGTGACAAGATGGTGCAATTTTTCAATAACTGTGAACGAGGCGTGCTTGTTCTCTTCTTTTTGACTACTGGGCTCCACAGATACCATGAAGGTGAGCACATTCAGTTTCAAAGTGCTACGAAAGTAAAACTGACGAGGCTGATGAAGAACGATAGGATAACGTAATTGCAGTAGGAGTCTGCGCGTAAGCCTCAGAGCTGCTCCACCTGACCCCAGTTTTCATTTATGTTAACCAAAATCTCCTAATGCATAACACTAGGCAGAACATCGGTCAAAAGGCCCATTTATTCGATTTCAATCAACCATGTGGTCATTGCTGGAAGTTGACAGGATATTTACTAGGTCCCCCTCTGGAGCGACTGGGCAATCTGAGCGTTATTCAGTCGAATGCGGCTGTAGGTTTACATACGATGAATCGGTGGTGTCCAGAGTGAGATCAATGATGTTATGAACAACACGGTTGCCTCATGAAGTGTAACCGGGGCTCAAATCATTACAAGGGTGCCCACTCCTGGTGAACCATAATAAGAGTAAAAGTTCTTAATGCACGACGGAATAGTCGTTCATTTCACAACAGCTACCACCTAGCCAACGAGAGAAAATGACGTAATCTTTTTTCATCGAATTGTCAATCGTTAGAATTAGAGAGGCTTCCAGTAATTAGCGTTACTCCAAATTGGGAACCGCAAACGTTTCGGAGGTCAGGTGACCGAGGGTCACACATCACATGCTTACCCGGACACCCGTTGCAACCGTGAATTGCTTTAATCACTCTGTGAGTAGTTATTCTGCCAACGCACTTCTGCGAAGGTACATGTTTCATCGTTGCTGTCCTGGATTTGTCGTTTGCTCTTTTAGGACGACTACGTAAAGCCTTGAAGCATGAAGTTGATCGCATCGTTCAAAAGTGTGGTCACATGCTTTTGTCCTACCTGGCCAGGGTGTCCGCCAGGCCAAAGGCATTCGTGATTGCACTCGTCCATAGATGAAAAATCAAGAGTTCCTATCTGATTTCACTAATTTCAACTGGCCTTCGCTTGTGACCTTATCTGCATCATCTGTACAACTGAAGTGCCTGAAAGTACGATGGGCTGTGCTGGTACGTAATCAGAGTTTTCGGCTGCAAATCACATTACGAAGGCCAACGGTAATTTTTTGTAATAAACTTAATAGCCAGAACCTCAACGTTAATTCAGCTGTTCACAACGAATTTCTCAGAATATAAACGGGTATCTCCGATGCCTAAATCACTAGCCGAAAGCATCAGAGAACAGGCTAAAAAGGCAAGCTCTTCTGCGGCGTCCGTAATTATGATACAGCACTCCTACGTGTTTAAGGTATTACTATTGAAAATAATTTATAAAGTGATTTTGAACACAAATAAAGTGTTTATGATTTTTGGGAAGAATCGTCAGGCATTCTGGCGAGTTAGCTAACAGACTCTCAGCACACTAATTAATAACCAAGTTTTAGAGTGCTCTATTGAAATACCGAACTCGGACTCCCACTGAACGACTTGAACACGTTGTTTCGCTCTAAGTGGATGAAGTTTGACATTAGCGTAAAGCCTCTCCACCATACGTAGTGCAGACGGTCTGCCAGTGGTTTGAGCCAACTTTTTCGGAAACAGACTGGGCAGAGTAGCCCCCGCAGCCCGCAAATTTTACACCAATAAATTCCCCCCCCGTCTGAAGCCATGCTACTAATGCTACACCGAGATGAATATATACCAAGTTTCATCAACGAGGTAGCAATGAGGAAAAAGCTCAGATGAGTTGCTGTTTGTAGTTCAAAGTACATTGGGTTCCCGGTACATGTGAAATGAGGCTATGATTTAGTCTGATGCAGACCAGAGGTGGGGTCCCTCAAGTCAACCCCCTTCCGTGGCATAAACNATTTAGTCTGATGCAGACCAGAGGTGGGGTCCCTCAAGTCAACCCCCTTCCGTGGCATAAACGACCGGGAAGTATCAGAAGCTATCGTTCTCTCGACAGAAACGAGTGCAAATAACACAGAGCACGTTTGAAATCCATTAGCCGACATTACGATCTGAATCGTGAAATCAAAATGTAAAGCAGCATTTTCCCGAAACAAGTTCCAGTAGGACAGTCAAAAGCACATGATTTATGGCAAATTCCTCTGCATATTACCAAGTGCGTACTATAGAACAGGAGATTATAAAGCGAAAAAACTGGGGTTTAATGTGAAACTAAACATAGCAGGGGAACATACGGCGGATATACTGACCGATTAGTCAACATTATCGATACCATGGGAGTGCTCAACTAATGTCTCCGCACATACAAGAGTGGACACCAACGTCTCAGAACAACTGTCTCAGCTTATCAATTTCGTAATTTGCGTGGGATCCGCCTGGTGATAGCACTCCAGAAGATGACGAGTAATCTCTGATACCGATGTTCTGTGTGGCATTTTTTGGTTGCATACATGGGTATCATCTTGCACCTGTGCCACACCCACGTTGGAATGTGTTCCGAGATCTGGAACTTCGGCTTCCGTCCTGTTGTGCCGATGTAAGCGATCTGGCAGCTAGATGAAAATCGGTAAACGGCATGGGAACTGGCGAACGGAAGCATCTGTGGTTTTAGAGTTGAAATTGACACGCGTTTTTTTACATAGTTTTACACGAACTCCGCGACATTATACGTCCGTAATACATAGACCTTCATTCAGCGTTGTGGCGACGTATTGACGTTATCCACTTTGAGCGGTAGCCTTCATCTTTGGCACCACCGTTAGTGCTTGCTCGCGGAGTTTTCCTTTGGAAAAGTTGGAGATCTGTGATTGCGGGTACCAGTTGTCCAAGAGAAACTGATTGATTAGTTGCAGTTCACTCTGTATTGTGTCCTGAGTGCAAATCTTTCTTCCGCCACACAGAACACCGGCATCAACGACTGATCATCTCCTGGAGTGCCATCACCAGGTGGATCCCACGCAGACATTCACAGTTGTTTACGAAACTGATAGGCCCCGGTTGTTACGATATGCTGAGGTAGTTGCTCTGAGACATTTCCGAGACCTTTTCTGCTACTGTGGCGTGGTGGTCAGGCTTGTGTGTTGTTTTGATCTGGCGGGCTGTACTGACCGCGCTGTACTGACCAATCTTATCAGATTGGTCAAAGGGGATCAGCCAGACGAAAGGCAGATGCAGCGTGTCGTATCTTGGTTCGGTTTAATGTTTGTTTTCGCCTGGTCTGATTCAGTGTGTATGTGTGATACGTTTGTCTGTGCAATAATGTTGTTCCTCTGCCCTGAATATTTTGTTCCATGTGGTTGATACCGTTGCGTGTGTGCGTCACCCATTGTCTTGCGGTACAGGCTTTTGAGCCAAAGGCTTTTGTTGAGGTCCTTAACCGTCCTCTTGTCCAGGTCTGGGTGTCCTGACGGTATCCTTAGCCCACGCAAACCATGATACCACAACGTAAGCCTAATACCATGTGCATCGACCGTCGCGCAGAATAAACCGGGTAGTCCTCTCTGCTGCACACGGCAGGGTGGATAGGCAAAAGTATACTACTACCAGATATTCATCGTCACACTGTCTCTCCAACATGAACCGCCGAGCAGATAGTGGTCACCCGAATCTCCGTTCCGCGAAGACCAACCTGAAACAGGCTAGATGCCTTCCATTGGGACATGGAACGTGCGCACACCATAGAACGGCCGGAATAGCAAACCGCGATGGAGCTGCGTTGCTATGGAATCGACGTAGCAGCCTTGATCGAAATAAGGCTCGCAGACCAAGGTAAGATGCGGGAAGCAAATGCTGGGTACACATTCTACTGGAGAGGTTACCTGGCAGACGGTGCTCGGGAGCATGATGTTTGCTTCGCAGTCGCTGATCACATGAACGGTTTTATGGTAGGTGAACCGCACGGCATCAGTCATCGGATCATGTCCATGCGCCTGCGACTCGTTCGAGGTGTGATACATTTGTCAGTCTTTATGGTCCAGTTATCTGTCATACTGATGATACAAAGGACTAGTTCCATGATTAGCTATCCGCCACAATCCGGTCGGCGCGGGTGAGTAACCGACAATTTGTTCTGGGTGACTTGAGCGCTCGATTCGGTAACCTGACCGGGAGTCCTCGGACCTTACGGCATCGGTTCAGTCAATGAGAACAGTGATCGTCTGCTCCACTTGTGTGCTACCCATGAAGTGGCTGTCACGGACACCCAATTCCAGCCGGATGCGTCGTGGACGTGGACCAATCCACATAGCGGTCATCACCATTCGCTTGACTACGTGATTGTGTGACAGCGCGACATTCGTGAAGTGCGTAGAACGCGGGTGATGCGCGGCGCTGAATGTAGCACAGACCATGGGCTGGTCAGGACCAAACTGTTTGTTTATGTACGCAAGTCTGCTTATTGTAGGTCATCCGGACAACGGCAAAAGTTGGATGTCAAACGACTGGAGAACACTGAGATGAAGACTGCTTTTCAACGTGTAGTAGTCGCTCGTCTGCATAACGCTCCTTCACCCACTACTCCCGACGGTATGTGACAACAACCCAAAGAACAGATGGTGGCAGCAACCACCAAGACGATCGGTGTGGAGAATAAGAAACACCCGGATTGATTCGACGATAACAACGTGGTTACCTCCAACTTGGTACGAAAGAAGGATGCCGCCTTTGCCACTTCCACGCTGGACCCACACAACGAAGCAAAGAAGGCCATGTTCCGGAATATCCGCTATCAGCTGGCCGAGCGTGTTCTCAGAACCAAGTTCAAATGGTGGAGGAAGCATGATGAGCAGATGCAGAGCTTCGCAGTTCGTCGACAACACAGGGAGTTCTACGATTTGCTCAAAGCGATCTTCGATCTATCCATCCAGTCTGCCAAAACAGTGACTGACGTGAACATCGGATGTTCGTGCACCCAACCAGAAGGCATCATGAAAGTGTGGCGCAAACACTTTGGGAGCCTAGTAAATCGTCCTGCAGCCATTGACTGGGTGACCGTGAACAGCCTGCCGCAACAGGCCACCAAACCCTTACTTGCTCTCGCCCTGAATTTGCTAGAGTTGCAGAGATCGATTGGTCAACGAGAAGACTGTAGGCGGGGATAGACTGCCAGATGAGATCCTGAAGAATGTTGAATCGCCGCTAGACTGTGCACTGCTCCAGCTGGTTAACTCCTTGCAGCACGAGACGATGCCACAAAAATTCAAGGATGCCCTTATCGTACCATTGTTCAAAGGTGGGGGTAGCAACCAATGCCCCAACAGCTACCGGGGCATAATTCTGCTGAGCTGCGCATGCAAGGTGCTTGCCAGTATCCTTCTAAACCGGCTGAATACGAAAGTTTTGGAGATAACTTTTCCTGAACAGCAATGCGGATTCCGGGCGAGTCGCAGTAAGATCGGCCTGTTGTTTGCTGCTAGACAGCTTCAGGAAAAATGCCGGGAACGACACCAGCTTCCGCATGCTCTGTTCGTGGACTTCACCAAGACCTTTGATTCCGTTAACCAGGAGGCGTTGTGGACGGTGCTTGTTAAGTATGTGTCCAAGTAAGTTCGTCAAAATGATTAGATCGTTGCATGTGGGGATAAAGGCGATGGTAAAGTGTAGATCGACTTATGATGATTTTTGACATTATCACTGGCGTGAAGCAGGGTTGTTTGTTAGACCTAGTTAATTTGTATCTGACTGCCATGCCGACAGCTGCTCTTCAGGAATCACCGGAGGACAGAGTTGAAGTTGAGTACCGGACGGATGAGCGCCCATTGAATATTCGACGTTCCGGCGCCCCAAACTGGTTACACACCTCAACGATGCGCATTCTGCTGTTCATAGATGACAACGGGCTGCTTATTCAGCCAAGACGGAATTCAGCAACTGGCCACGGCTTTCGCGATCGCGGCATCCAAGTTAGGATTGGACATCAACACCGGTATGAACTTTTCTTTCTTTCAGCCTTCTTCGGGCGAAGGTGCTGTTCCTGCATCTGCGCTTGAAATTCGCGTCAACGGGGGCGTCGTCGGTAACTGACCAAATTTTCGATACCTGGGTAACACCTTGTCCACCGATCTCTCCGTGAACCGCGAGTTAAGAACTCGTGTCGTGAAGGCTAGTGTTGCTTTCGGATGTCTTGAAAGACATGTCTGGAAGAATCTGAATTTAGCCACTAAGGTATGTGTCTACCGCCCAGTGGTGCTGTCTACATTACTGTACGACAGTGAAATGTGGACATTGTACCAGCGGAACGTGAGCTATCTGAACAGCTTCCGTGTGCAGTCTGAGGCGCATCTTGGGTATTCGGTGGTCGGTAATGGTTCCGAACACTGGGGTACTGTGGCGAGCGGAAGCCCCGACCATGCTAAAGCAGCTTTGTTCGCCAGGTCACGTCCCTCGGATTGGCGAGGACCGTATTCCGAAGCAGCTGCTGCATACACAAGTCAAGTAATCGAAATCCTGTTGGTCAGAAGCGGAGATACCAGGATGTTGTGCAGGTAAGTATTTCACATTGTAACATTGATTTTAGATGTTGGGAAGACCTGGCGTTGAACCGGACAGCCTGGGGGAATACGATTCGGACGGGCGTCCAAGAACGAAAGTGCGCGGTATGTAAGGAAACCATCGGTTGCATAGATCGTCGTGACGTGACTGTATGGCGTTGCGACGTGTGCGGTCGCGAATGTACCGGCCGCCTCGGATCAGTAGGTCATGAAAGTAGGCATAGCATACTGTCTGCCAAGAGACGACGAGTATGTCAGGCTCAGACAGGTCATATCAGTATACCCATTCTCTTTCTGGTAATGATTGAATTGGCCAAAACCATGGTCGTATGGCAATTAATTCGCTTCTCTGTTCAGAAATTTTGGTGCATACATCTATCCATTCTTTTCTTCAGCTTTGTTGATGAACTGTACGATGAATTGTTTGCCCGTTTTTTTTCGTAGTCCAGTCTGAATTTTGATTTCCATTCTTATCTTCTCTGGAATGCACTAGCATGCACTCCCGGACTGAAACGCTTATTGTATTACATTTTACATATCTCTCTCCTTAATGTAAATTTTGTCATTGCAGTCTCTCTCTCTAGTCTTCGAAGAATAAGGGTTTCATTTTCGTGTTAGCCAATCGACTGGCTAACCAGCATTGGCTGACTGGACACAAAGACCTCGCCCACACGCCTACCGGCCTTATTCCTTTGGGTTTACACTGGATGAGGTGTGTGAGTGGAATCGCAAGTGGTGCAACGCAGGCCACTTGCGGTGATGGTTAAACGGAGGTGTCCTTTGGCTTCCGTCACTGACAGGCTAATCTGAATCGGATGACGCTAACCGTGTGCAGAAAGACTTGTTAGTTTAGCACTCCCATGGTAACGATGATTTTGACTGATTGGCCAACAGATCCACCGTATGTTCCCCTGATAGGTTTAGTTTCACATTTGACCCCTGTTTTTCGCCTCAGAATCTCCTTTTCCGCAGTACGCACTTGGTAGTATGCAGAGGAATTTGCCAGGGCATAAATCGTGCGCATTTACGCTTTCGAGTGTGAAATAAAAATTAGTTGACGCCTTTTCACTTTGATCTTTCAGATCAAGTAACCGGCCCCAAAAATGGCCGCTTCGACGGGATTCACGCACAAGGCTGCTCAAGTCACTCCACCACTAAAAGGAAGCTTCCCATTGGACAGGAAAGGTGTGTGCAAAGCGCTCATGTCGGGTTGGATGGCATGTATGATGGAAAACAAGTGGAACAGCTCCGCTTGTCGCGTGCAATCTGCTGCCTATTTAAAATGCAGAGCTGAGCACAATTTGATGGCGCCGGAGGAACCGGCGCTGCTAGGATTCACCGAAGCCGAGTGGCGTGCGGTCACCTCTGATCGGGTTAATAGCAAATCCGAAGCGTAACGGAACCAACATAGATCGATAAACCGAATACACTGTACAAACAAAATGATCTGTAAATCTTCTCACTTGATCCATAAATCATGGTACCCATGATTAAAACCAAGTAGCACATCAGCGTCAGTCTTTTTATTTCTGATAACGAAGATAACGAAATATAACAAAACTCAGTAGGAGATGACTGAAAGTTTTGCGTATTTATTGTTTAGAAGGAATAACCAACACATACATACAAACAGAAATAGATTTTCCCATAGCCAGAAAGCAAGGTAGACTACAACAAAGCTAGAAATTGAACACAAAATATCTGTGGGTCGCGTCTTGTTATGAGAAATGGGACGAAATGCAACATGGTCCGAATCGAAATAAGCGAATACAAGGACCGGCCAACCGTCGACAGTGTCAGTGTTGAGTTCATAAGCGTTAAACCTTCCGACTGGAAGCAGGCGATAGATGGAGTAGCAATCCTTCTAGCCTATCCAACAAATAATTCACTGGGCTGAAGACCCAATGAAGAGTCTAAAAGTTAAAATGGAAGTCGTACAGACAAAAAGTACAATCTATCGCCATTAGACAGCTGATTGTATTGAAAATTCGAAGCTGAACTTCGTGGTTTTACAGCCTAATTGCATACACAATTCGGCATATAGGATTACAAAAATAGTACAATTTAGTTCGCTTTGTTATTAACATGACGTGAAAACAGCTCTTCGTTCGAATAAAGTACACCCACAATTGAAGTGGATAATTCACTGAATCGTTTGGGTGGAAACTGCGGACAACACAGGGTCAATCGTCAATGTGCTGCGCGCGTCTGTGAGAAGGCCGGATCTCGACCTACCAAAGTATCTATGCATCCTAGCGAACATCGTTCAATTAACAAGAAACCAGTGGCTGGAAGACCATTCCCTTAAACGTTTCGAATGAGCACGTCTATCCCAATAGCACAAAGATGAAGAAGTACAATCCTCATACACTTACTCATCTGTTAAACGAACTTTTGTGATATATATATATATATATATATATATATATATATAAAGGGACGTCGTTGACAACAGGAGGCAGTGCATCTACCGATATATTTTTTGCAGTACGACTAAAGATACTTCGGGAAGTAACCAATCTCGGAAATTAACTAAGTAAATATTTTACAGATCATTTTCATGGTCCTAAAAACGTGCCGGAATAAGTAGTGGAGGAGAACTGATCACTGATGTATCCAGCTCAGCGCAGTAGGTTAAAGCCAAATTATCACTTTTCGCACCATGAACTGCCTATTGCCATTCTGACGTACAGTCAGTCGGTAAGCTGAATAGCGTCAAGTGGTTCAAACCTAGACTGGAACAATCGTCGTAACCGGACGCGAGTCGACGACCGTACGACTGGCTGTCGGATGCTGTTCGAAACCATATTTGCATATTAACTCTCTCAAAAATTGTCAATAATCCGGAATCAGAGGGTGCATCCGGTGGAGGTTGATTATTGTTTGACATATCACTTCGAAAAGAACCACGCACATTGGAAACCAAATACAAGCGTGTGCACAGAAACTTCACACAAAAATTCTCGTTAATGTGAGTGCGAAGCAAGCGATCGATGAGTTGGTGTAGTGAGCATAATTTTACTCCCATCAAAATGTACTGACCTTTTTTGAAAAACTCCCCATTTGCTCGGGATAAACGTGTGTCATACAGGCAAGCACGGCTGTCAGTGAACACAGCGCAGCGGTAAATAGGATAAAGAATGGAACATCCTTTTTTGGGTAGACGGAGATAGTGTGAAAACCTTCGAAAAAGCAAGCAACAAAGAATGATAGGATATTTTTTTAAAACGAAATAAATGTCAAATAATTGACATTCTTACGATAAGCTATCACAAAGAAAGACCCATAATTTCTACGAAAACTAGAAACAGTTACCCATGGTCGTGGTTTACACTGCAAAATTATTCAACTAAAATTAGTTAGCGGGTCGCAGCTTACTTTCTATCATATAATCTCATTCGGTTTGTTAAAATCAGGCTGAACATTTTTTTGAGCTAAAATACAGAAGGACAGCCTTTTTGGTTAGGCTATACGATAGCCAGTTAGCAGCCATTCTGTTAATGATAACATGGACAGATTATAGGAAACAGGTGCCGCAATGGTTAGTCTGATTTCATAATAGTGAACAAGGATTAAAAGAACTGACCTGGCATTCACAGTGAGCCAGTCCCTAATTGCAACACACCGTTAGTAAGTACGAATAAAAGAGCGATTACTGATAATCTCGCCGTAACACCACTTTGACAGCGAAATCTGCCAGTCATCTACAGAGCGCAACCGAATAGAATTGATGAAGGTGCTTGGGTCGCCACAGGGACAAGAACTGTTTTATAGGTGATCATCAGATCACCTATAAACTAACCCTGAATTACTCTGCTAATTTAAAGTGATGATCAGATCTGTGCAATGCAGCAACCCTACTAGGTACAGTCTTGTTAGATGGGCCAAAGGAGGGTACAGTCAGACGGAAAGCAGTTACACTGAGGGGGTTGTATGTCACACTGCTGACTGCGTAACATCGCTTCAGCAATAAAGCAAGGTGCCGTGAGCATACAACAAAAGTATTTTTCTAGTTCCGAACAGTGGGAGGGAAGATGACCTCAAACTAAAAGACACTTCGTTCGTTCAGTGTTTCACTGTAGACACCGGTGTATAAACCAACACGAGCACAACGCACTGACAGTGGCGAAGGACCGCTGCATCTGTGTTCGTTTCATGGTGTCTATATTTAAATCATTGCACTTCAACGCATAAGACGTTTTAGAACAACCACCCGGACTCGCATCGTGCTGTTGTGTGTGTTCGTTTTGTCTTCTTATAAGCCCAGAGATCACACGCTCAAGCGTGTGAAGCAACGACGAGAGTGCCAAGAACGCCTATTAGAAGGCAGTGGTGAACAAACGACTTGGTTCAAGTCAAGTAAGAGAACCCAATGAACACTGGGAATAAATTGCAGTAGCTATGGAAACTTGCTGTGAAGACACGTTCCGGAGGAGCCGTACAGTTGCGAGGTGACTAGGTCCCCGTCACGTCGATAAACCTTACAAACGAGCGTCGCTCGATTACACCTAGAAGAGAGATCAACTGGTCAACTTATTGCGCTGCACAGTCTACGATGCTCGGATCACGAACCCCGCATGCCGTACTGAACGATATTATATACTAAGACCACGAACAGTTGGGTAAAACCGCGTGGTGGTCGACCAACAACGTGGTCATGAAATGTAAACACCTCGACTGTTCCATGAGTAAAGTGGATAGGTGTCATCTGCCTGGCTGGGTTCTTCATGAACACTCAAATCGCCGGTTAGATATGCTCTCTGAGATGACGGTGTGCCGCCGTCAACGGCGTATTTGCATTCATCTCATTTCTAGTTTTCCCGTCTGGTCTTCTTTTATTGGTTTCCAAATTTTTTAGTAATGTTCTCTTCCAAGAAGTCCCATGTCACCGTTGAGGTGAGTGACGGTACGAGCCGCAGCACCTTCTGACCAGCTTCGAGGCCGTTATTGTGGGGAGTACGATGATGATGACACCACGAAAATTATGAAAAACAGTAACATGGATGAGTAAAACAATCGGCCAAGAGAGACAAAGAATTGCGCGCCTGATAACAGTGAATTCCATTGACCGCCAATGGTCTCGGCAACGGTCAACTTTCAGAATATCGCCATTTCCCACCAGTTTCTGGGTATTCGGTGGACAATCTGGAAAACCTATTTCCTACTTATCAGAGTAATCAGAGTCAACCAAAAAAGACACAAGTGTGCTCGAAAGTGCTCTAATCACATTGCTGTCCGACCATGCTCTACGATGCGCACACTCCGTCAAACAATCGCTTTCTATAACACTCGATATGAGAAAACAGGAGTATGCAAAACAGTCGGTTGCAAAACGAGTTTGTCTTCTAGCTGTGACAAGATAACGGCGGTTGACCAGACAGTCAGCAGAAGTTGGGCAGCAAGGTTGCTTTGACTAACCTTTTGAGCTCTCTAAAAAAACACTTCAGTCATAAGAAAGAGAAATTAATAAATACACATTTCTTATTGGCAGAGGGTAACTTACAGTTCAGCTGGACCGTCCGCATCACTTTCCAACTAGTTTTGATAGCTAGCCTTGTGGGCTTGTTCTATACACTTAGTGATACCAGAGACGTAGTCATTGAGATGAGCATTTACCTCATAGTCTGTGCTACTAAAATACATAATGGATCGGTGACACATTTGAAACACAGAAATAATAGATGTAATGTGTCCCTTTAAAAGAAAAGCAACGTTACGAGGGTTCGGTATGATCAAACCTCAGTAATAGCCGCACTGTTTCATGAGCACATAAATCGCTAAGACACGCGAAGACCAACTTCTACGAAGACAATGATGAGCAAACAAAGAAGCCCCCAAAAAGCGAGTTAGTGCCAAATATAAGGTAAAAAACTTCTCCAGAAAGGAACTCGTATAACGCACACAACCTCTCACAACCAACCTCTTACACTACAGCAGATTAACACGTCAAACCATGTGTTCAGTGCCGGATAACGACGGCCGTCCGCGATGAGAGATGATAGCTACTGACATGTTGTCACTACTGTCGGTGAAATCTCCAATTCCCTAAAAAATATTTGCCTTGCAAGAAGCCCTAAACATACTATTCCAAGTAACTAGAAGTTTGGCACAGATATGTGATCCTCCGATATTTACGAACGCTCTCGACTCTTCATTACCATTTTTGGTATCGCGCCTACACGTCCGCCTACTGATTGGGTCGTCGCTGTATCGTCTTTACTTCTGTCTGGCCCATTTTTCGACCTTGCTTTCTTACCAGTCGCACACCCTATAAATTATGAGCGAGTTTTTGACCATGTTGTCTTCGGAGTGGAAGACATAATAAGGCTCTGTTTGAAGGCCAATCTTCTTCCTCTTTTCATGCGTTAGTGTTGAATGGTTGTGTTGGCTGAGTTCATCACGTATATTCCGTAGTAGTTGTTCCATTTTCTGTTATAGTCAACTGATGCGTTCATAGACCGTAGATCCAATTACAACTGATAAGGAACGGTGGATGGTGAACGCCCATTTCACTCACTCAACGATCGGCGTATCCTTCTGATGTAACGTGTGTGGTCGGCTAACCAATAAGTCCACGTAGAACATAAGGTTAGTCAAGGTAACTCCAAGAAGTCTACTAAGTTAACAAACATGGTAGATCAACGGCGCTTATTCGGCCACTGACCAATGGGTCTGATTCTGAAACATGCAAATATTTTATACAAAGGTAGCGTTAACAAGACTGATGACCAGGTGAGCTGGTACCAACTTTATGAGTGGTAGAACATTAGTAGATGGTGTGCACAGGATTCAATTTGAATGAAGAGGGATATGTTCGGTGGTGAAAGGAAGGGCACCATGTCTCAAGACGTTCAAAAACTTCCACCATCAACAGCGCCGCTCAGTGGTGGTTTGAATTTCCTGGATTCACCAGCATTCATCCCACAATCCAACACATTACAACAAAAGACGCTGCAGTACACTGAAGAGCTTAGGGCGGGGCAGTTTAAAACATCAAACGGGCGGCTGGTGCGATTTAAGAGACGCACTATCTACGATCAAAGCTTATCAAATCCACCCTACAAGCGCCCGCAGTCAGAGTATGCGCTTGCGTATGTCCCCCGAGTATGGTCAGCGCATACTCATGAATAGATATACTCGAAATTTTCTGAGATAGCGCAAACATTACAATTAGAAACGACGGAGCACATCATCAGGAATATTACATATATGAGAACAATGCCGGACTCGTCTTAGTTGATTTGTACATATTAAACTATATTGCATACAGTTCTTACAGACATACGTTACATAGTGCTTCCTGCAATTCATTACACATTCTTGATTTTTGTAGTCTGAAGTTACACCCTAAAAGTACTTTGGACTTTGCTTATCCTTCCAACAGCCCCATGTGGCAGAAACCGAGAGGGTGCGCTTTTACCGAGATTTGACTGTAGTATCAAACAGATGGAAATGAAGGACAATCATTGTATTTTTTTAAAAAAACTTCCACCATTGCATCCCAAAATGGTCTACTATCACCAGTTTGTCCTTTTCTCTGCAAATCCCCGCGCGCCAAGTAGTTGATCATCTACCCGTTATCTAAGCCCAGATGAAAATGGCAATTTAACAGTCCACTAACTTCATGCTGTTCTATGATGCAACATGAAGATAAGATGAATAACAGCATTGTTACATTTTGGTCTGGTCGTCAACCTTTTCCTTGCAGTACTGAACCAATCGAATCAGGGCTTTGAAACGTGCGTTATCAATATGGTCTCGAAATAAACACAGGTCTTTATCGTACTGACGTAGCTCTCTATAGATAAGCAGACACATCATGCACATTGTCACCTTAATTTTATCCGTCAGATGTACTTTTATTACTACATATGTAGGAAGTTAAAGTTCGAGCAGGATTCCTAGGACAGCTCCGAGTATTACGCACACCTCGAAGAAGTAGTTCCTTATAACCTCCCAGAATTACAGTACGCTATTAATTTTTTATTACCGAAACAGTACATCACCGTCAACATGGTCGACATTACAAAACTCACCTCAACCTAAGAAGCGCAGACGGCTTAGCACTAACGTCAGCTTTGATTACGATTCATGGACAACGTATGATCCAGAGGCGAAGTACTGCAGTAAGCGACCAAACAAGTTTGTACTAATAGTATAGTATACAAGATTGAGCGGCGACATATTCGACTCAAAGCTTCTGGAGCTGCTGAACACGTTAAAAAGAATCGCTAGAAGTCAAGCATTCTCCAAGTATGGCTTGTAAATAGGTATACTAATTGGGCTGCCTCTGTGAGCAACGCAATAGCCAGCCGGTAGGTGTTTCAGAGATGTTCAAATTCGCAACAGAGCGTCTGCCGCACTGTTCTTTAGTCAGTGTGGCTGCGAGCACTGAAATATAGCACCAGACGTCCACGTAGTGAAGTAGTATATTGAGATCAGACAGATGTGGAAAGTGTGGGTTTCAGTGGTAAAGAGGCTATAAAAGCCTTCACCGTCCACCTGAACAGGGTTGTCAGGAGCTGCTTACCTGGCTGAAGAGATCGTACCTACGCATGCTGCCAGCTGGAAATGCACACAAAAACAGCCAGGCGTCTCAATCTTGAAAAACCACCATTCCGCAAAGTTGTTAATTGTCCTTTTCGTTCAACCACGGTTTCCCCTTTTCACTCAATCGGTTTTTCTTCTTCCCTCTGCTCTTCTTTGTAGACTTGTGTCTATTTATCAACCCGCTATTTCGGTTGAACATTACGAGGGCCAACAGTGGTCAGAGCCACAACACACACAGATAAGAACAAAATCCGAAATGGTTAATGATATCAGCGCTTGATGTTGAACCTGTTCGAAAGATCACCTAATACTCCAATCCGAATCGAAATATGGAAATCAGGAACATACGGTACGCTTATATACTTGTTCGGTACACCCAGTGTCCAAAAGGTTGTAAAAGGGTGGGTCGATCGGATAGGTCAAACGCACTATTATAACTGACAAAAACAACCGCTGGCCGGCATTACGCAGAACGCCGCTCCAGAGTATAGCGGAGAGCGAAAAGGTGGTAGATACATCCTCGTTCGGTACGAAACCCTGCCTAGCTCTCTAATATATGCCTCAAAAAAGTGAGTCGTTGAAATACACTCGGGTCAAAACATTAGTAATGAGTGCGATTGAACTAATCTCGCTATGGTTTCCACAATAGCCTCTGACCCCTATCTTTAAAACAGGAAATGTTGTCGAGGGACACCAGTACAGAAGGTTTTTTTCAGACATCCATGAAAAACTGGATCAAGTATGGGCTAACACCTCCAAGCTCTATTTGAAAAGTAACGGCACGAGGTCCTTGGGACTAGCAGTCCTCTCACGTTTGAAAGCTAAAATGTAATTGCAGACATAAGTTTAAGCAGACAGGTATGAACCAGTTGACCAGGCTACTACATTGCCAATCTGTAGCAGCAACACGATGGAATCCGAAGACCAAGTCGAATGACTCTCCGAGTTTTCTGTCTAACCTTCTTACTTTCTAGGTTTATTTTGAATGAGTGTGTAGTCTGCCTCGCTGATAGCATCATTAACAGAGAAAAACCCTGGACCAGTAGCAAAGAAAAGTCCGAATAGTCTACCAGTACTTTATGGAGCAAAAGTGATCTCCATTGTTTTAGTATTCTCTGTTGGTTAAGTCTCACGATCGGCGACCAGGCTAAGTATCAGCTTCTTAAGAGTATCCTTCCTAAATTTGTACGAAATGTCTTGAGGAACGTTCTGTTTGACATTTATCAACTTTAGGGATTTCGTTGAAATTCAACATTTGATTAACCCACGAATCACCTGCCTCAGGCTATAGTACCTGCTAACATAAATAGCCTTTGGTGCTTGGCTTCATCAGCTGTCATGATATTCGAGAATGGAACTACTAAGCTTGCTTCCTAGGTCAGCCAAGTAGGATGCTTTAACGATGGCCTGGATAGTTTCTCGATAGCCAGCCGCTGCAATCGGTGGGCCGTTGTCCAGGGAAACTAGGATCGGAACGACGATGCATGGTCTGAGTTTAAGTTTACACCTCAGTGGAAGCGGCAGCGTCGGATGGAGCCGTGCCATTTGTAGCAGCTGTGTTTATATGAAACTTGGTCTGATTTGGAAGACGCCGCCAAGCATTACAATCGCACGTGCAGTGTCTAGAACCAGTGCCCGATAGAAGTAGTTTGAACCCGGTGCACATTTGTAACAGCCGCCCACTATCATCCGAGCGATGTGGTACCGGCTGAAATCCAAAACCTAAGCGAGATTTGACCTTATCAAGGCGACCGACCTGGAAGTGTTCATCTCCAGAGGAATATGTCATGGTTACGTGATGATCGAAAAAAAATCAGCCAGCCTCAATTAACAGGTGTGCTTCATTGCGACCTCATCGAAATTAGCTGGATCATAAGCAGACACAGCGAAAAGATTTATGAAGAATTGGAGCATCGATCCATTCGTAACAGAAGCTGTTGAGCGGACTGCGCAAAATCTACTACTGACAGAAGTGCATCTTGCCAACGCGGCTGCGGACGATGTGTTGACAACTATACCTACTCAAGCTTGACCAGTGGCGGTGATAGTACAGTGTACAGCCAATACCGAGTAGACAGCGCAGTTACTGTCAGCCCAATACGTTGACTACCGGCTTCTCTTCTACATTCCGGAACGCAGCAGACATCGACATCCAATGAGTCTAACGTCCTTGTAAGAACAGCCTGCTGAACCCACCCGTTTCAGGCTGTAGGCGTTGGAAAAATTCATGCTGACAATCATTCTGGTCTTAGCAAGAGGCAAGAAAAACCTGAGGCTAGAAATTCGGAGGTGAGACTCACCGGAGCGGCATTACTATGATTACCTACATCTGTTATGGGATCTGAAGGGCAATCACTAGAACCAAGGGTTAATAGGAGTCTGAGAGCTAACTGGGATGCGATAAACTGGGAATCAGCAGGAGCATGTCGTCTGCAGCAGACAGAGCAACCAAATTTATATTGCCAGACGGCAGATAGTGTGAAATTAGACGTACGGCAAGTAATTACGTTTGTACGTGAACCAAGATACTACCGAAAAGCCCAACCAGATACAAGAACGATCAGAGTTCTCAGCCCAAATTTGTAGCGCAGGGTAGCGGGTAGGTGGCATTGTACCAGACCTGGCAATTTTTACCGAAAAAGATCGCAGTATTCTTTTAACCTTCAACGTAAAGGACCTAGAGACTGCGGTTTGTCACACTTCTACTTACTGGCTCGTCTGACATCAGTGACTGGCAACATGAACATCATAGTGTTCAGGAGGCGTTACTGTAGCAATCTGAAACAATCAATTCCGGTTGCAAATTTGAAAAAAGCAGACAAAAGACTGAAATGACACGATTTATGCTCGAATAGATTTCGCTGCATCCCTACTCGTGTTTGTTACAGACAAGTTTCTTGCGTACAAAAAGAACTATTTGCGACGTTGAGGTTGCCGTGGTAGCAACCGATTTGGTTTTGAACTTTGACCTTTCGTGACTGTTTTGTGGTTTGGAGTTTTGTACATGTCGACTCGTCTGCAGTAAACACCAGTAAAGATGCAGCGGAATCTACTCGAGCATAAATCGTATCATCTCAGTTTTTGTCTGTTTTATTCAAATATGAACATCACCCAGAACGGCAAGATGTCAATTTGGCCAAACTACGAAGAGTTCATCCACGGTTGTAAGCTGTAGGCAGGGTGGCAAGTACAGCGTATCTGAACGGGAAATTCAAAATATTGCGAACCAAACTCACTAATGTGGTCTATTCGTGAAAAACGCGGACGTAACGTGACGTGGGAGAGGCATCACATGAGAGCGTGAACACGGAAACAGTTGCTAGTCTTAACGACTTTTATTTTAAAAATAAAAGCGTACGTGGCCTGATTGCATTCGCGAGGTCGCCTGTAAGGGATTAATTGGAACCCTCCTGACAATTGGTCATTCGTCAAGGCGGTGAAGTCCTGAACGCATAGGTTGGTTGATCGGATACGTCTGAACGGTTGAACGTTAAGTGGATCTAACAGCAGATTAAAGCCTCTCGCTGTTGCTCAAATCATGCAGTCATATTGTAGCGAGAAGGCGTCCAATAAAGCACAATCCTTATTGTCCAAATCGCTAGTCACATGCAACGCGCGCTCTCTCGTTTATGAGTCGTAATTCCAACACGCAGCACCCCCCGGTTTCCGTTCACACGTCGTGTGCACTTCTAACCGTTTTACGTGCGTGACCGGTGCCTTCTATCGGAGGGTTTTCCGCTTGCCATTCCTCGTCTGTTTGTCCGATTTCGTTGCGCGATGGCTCGTCCGGCTGCTCGTGCTGTCCGCCATCCACCCA
>QNGE01004662.1:31001-57371 GCA_008508345.1 Paragonimus westermani | reverse complement strand
TTAGGTCACTGAAGCACTAACGGATATTCTGTCTGAATGGATTTTCTGTCGTAATTTTTAACAATGGAGACTCAGTGCTGATCAGCATTAGTTCAGATATCCCGTGGTAACCAGTCGGTTCGGAATAACCCGGGCTTAGCAAACATATTCTTCATTCTTACGATTGGCCTGGGTAATATTTGCGCCAGCTAACGCAATGTTTTCAAGACTTCGATCTGCATAGAGTTCATTGAGCAATCGTGTTTCGGAGGTTAGGTATAGCACTTGGACATGTCAGTGAATAGAATTTGTTTCGCCTGGAACATGGCTACTTTGACATTTTTATGTCCCACGAGATAGTGGAACGTTGTTCATCATGGTAAAGACTATCAATTGTTTTCGAAAATACCAGATGGATTTTTATTCAGTTAGCTCGGCTTCACACTAGGACTGTCCACTAAGGAAGAATGTTTAGGAGGCATGTTGGTATCCTTGAGAGAACCTGTTACCACACCACCTGGTATGCTACACCTTACGGTGGGTTATAATAGATCTTTACCAAATGCACGGTGTGACAGGGTGGTCCAACCTCTCAGCCGGCATCAGATTTCACGTCATATATAAACTAAGTGTTCTGATTGGCTGTGAGTATGGGAGTGTTATCACACTCCCAGATACAACACTTAGATTTGGGACATGCAGACATGGTGAACTCACTCTATGATATTTCATGGACAGCTAGAAACAGCTTGGACGGACCAGAGGCTTTAGCTTGCCAGTTTAGTACTTCAAAGTATGAGACACCATCAAAAGGTCGGCAGAATTTCGCAAGTGTACTAATGCCTGACGGTGAGCTGCTGGAAACAGAAAAAACCTTACCTATCACAAGATGTTTCAGCTTTGGTTGACTACTAAGGCAACAACTAGTGTGGCTGAAGCCACCCATGTAGTGTGTAATACCACCATGACCTAAGTGTGCTTGTGAACAGCAGTATCTACAATTCGACTGATTACATGAGCAGTCCCGTTGTATGGCAGTAGAGGATTCTTTGGCAGTTGCTGCCCCTGTCTATCTGTACCTTCGAAGCATGGACAGTACATGCAGAAATGACTACATCAACAATGAAACAGTTTGTAGCCGTGTTTCGGGACAGGTGGATTGTGCCGACTATTCAGCATAGCAATTTCGTTTAACAAATTTCACTGGTAGGAATACGTCCTACATGTGTCAACCCATAAGCTAAAAAGTAGTGCTACGTTTGTACACGCCTGATTAAGCTAAAAGAGACAAACTTGTGCTAATTACACGACACGGGTTCAGAGTATGGAAGATTTGACGTCAATGATTGCTCCAGTAGGGTGTTCTCTGTTCCGAAACGGGAATCCAAAAGAAAAGCAGCTCTTGTTGGAAATGCGGGAAGATACGGAAAAGTTGTAATCAGTGGCACTTATGTTGTGATTACCTGTGTTTCCTGAGCTACATTTTTTACGCAATAAATGCTCCAAGTTCGGAGACAGTTCACCCAGTTCTTCAATCATACAACAGATGTCAACTAATTATGGGTCGTTAAGTGGGAATATAATACACGTAACAGGAACAACAATGAAACTCTGCACTCAGAAACAGTAAGAATAACGAAGCCAGAAGAACTGAGACAAGGTAAAGTGCAAACTTTGGAAGGAAACCAGTGGCGAGAGATAAAAGTTAGACGAACCAGAATGCCAGACGAATTTTGACATCATCGTTAGGGTAAGAAATTGAATGCCCACAACGCTAGAGAACAGTCAACAGTGTCAATTCGCATACTACACTCGGAACATGTCTGCAACAACTACATCCGGAATGCAAAAACTTGTTAGAAAAAAACCCGCAAAGCAAAAAGCTGAATAAGTCCAAAACATCGTGGACGGATACAACAGAATGATGAATGGTTTGAACTTGACAAATTCTAGAAGGTTTACAACCCAACTGACCACGAGACCACTAGCTGCAGCATATCCCCTAGTTGAGACTGGGGACAAATCCATGGTGATCAAAATCGGCAAGGGTCCATAACCGATGGAGAAACCAAAGAGGAACAGCACGACACACAGGTTTCCAAGAATAACGAAGACGCCGTAAGAGTTGCCATACTGGAAGACAAGATAGAAAGACTAATAATCGTACTCATTTTGCGAGTATGCAAAGTAGAATTTTCACACTTAAACTATATCTAGCCAAGATCAAAACGAGTCGAAAATAGCCTTCATCGGATAGCAGATTACTTTCAAAATGTTCTATTAAAAATAATCCTAGAGAACAGCTTTAACGATAGGATTGAGAAAAAAAGGCAGTCATGTACAAGATTAAACGCCAGCCTACTTCGTCGTTTCTTCACTAAACTGTGTGTGACAAAAATCTAAGATCTGCTATCAGCGTGCGCCTTCATATAAGAGAAAAGCATACATAGTGCCGAACAGCTGTACAGCCCCAGAAATGGGGGTAACATGTGAATGTTGGATGACACCCGCTGTCCCGTCGTTTAGTTGACGAGGATTTCGGTATTTGATTGGTAATCTGCATGAAATACGTGGACACTACTGAAATACCTGCCCGGGTGGAGATGTGATACTGCGGTCCACCACTATGTGTAAAATGTAGGTAAGCATATTTGTCTGTCATTTCCAACCCGTCTTCCTGAAAGATTGTGGCTGATGTCAACAGCAACAGTCTACAATACCGCTGAATAAACGGATGTATGACGTAAAAGCAGGTAATTTCAGTGTGCATGAAATAGTCAACCAAATGTAAACAATACCAATAAGTAGATCTGCAACGGCTCCTTTGTGCGCCATTTCGCGCGAGCAACTTGTCAACGAATACTAACGAACTAGTGTATGCTTACTGGTAAATGAACAATCGCAGTGAGACGTAAAATGCATCATTGCATTAAGGATGTAATCAGCAGCCTGTAACCGAACACCGGATTTAGTAAACTTGAGATAGCAAAACCGTTCAAATGTACACCGGTGTCTACAAAAAAGTAAACGGATGATGTCAGCTAGAAATCTTCTGGGAAACAGATGATGATCGTGGAAAATACAGGAATGTCGTCTCAGAACAAGGATAATCATCAGAGATTGAAAACCCAGCAGGATTTAGGAAGCCAACATTCATTCCAGACAGTTTCACATTATTGTCTACTTCAATTTAGCTGTCTGTTTGCAAAATGTGGGTATCTTGAAGCTGAATGCTTACGTTATTTGTCTTCCCTATCCTTTCTTATTGTTAAGACATCGGTTGATATTTTCTTCAGAGTTGTATAGCAACCACGTATCAGCGCAAACCGCTAACGTATTACCTTCTTTGATGAAGACGCCTTGAAATGTACAAATATACCAAAAAGTGTCACCATAATCCAACAGAAGATAATCAAAAAACAGTCTGTGATGGACGCTCAAATCGGAAAAGTCATCGGACTGATAGGTGAGTGATGTTTATTATGAAATGAAAAAACGTCAACAGGGATCTCAGAACAACTTGTGAATCAGTATTTTCTATAGATAACACTTCACTTCTGGCACAGACGTGTCTCTGAACCAGATAAACTAGTAACTGATTCATTCGCACCGTTAAATGGTTCATCTGGTTTAAAGAAGTTTCTGTGTGAAATGTAAGGTGTTACCAATAAAACAAAATACTGACTGTACACAAGTTGTTCTGAAATTACGAAAGCTTAATCGATCCTGAAACTACTTCAGTACTGATTGTCTAGGTGGTGTTCAGTGTTAACTGCAAGACAAAATATGGTGCTACAGGAAACGCTTAAAAATGGACAAGGTCGATTTGTTTGTAAAGATCAACCATGAAAAAAGAGTTAATATTTATTAGGAGTGAAAGAATATTGGAAGAACGTTTAGCCACTGCATAAATATCCGCAAACTCCTGATGTGGATAGAAAAAATCTGAAGTTCTCCGGAAATCATCAGACAACAGTCTGGCACACGTCTTCAAAACAACGTAAACCTACATTCGGATCAAACGGGTAATCTATTACCTCGGCTCCTGCACAGCCAAAATTCCGAGCACACTGAACGCATCCGATAAGCCGACATTAAATACGTGAGAACAAAGCTAGTAATGACAGTTTAGGAATGAATACAAGACTGACAAGTTGCAATCCTTTAGGATTTGGTATTCAAACTTAATGGAACAATGTCATTTTGAACCTCGGAGTTTGACAACAACACAATATGCGTTACAGTCCACCGTCACCAAAATTCTTTGAGCGAGACGCTTATACAACTGCTTGTGGATGCACATCACAGTGGGCGAAAAATCGAAAGGGCAAGTTATCGTGAGGTTTGAAATGGATAAACCCAAAAAGTGAACTACTGAAATGTTACAGTTTTTGAGTCACAGTAGAGCGATTGGTGCTAATTTGTTGTGGTTACGGAAAGGTGGAATCCATAAAAAGGTTTGGCTGTTTCCATTACTCATTACCTTGCCAGGGTAACCCTGTGACCATAAAAAATATTCTAAGTTGGTCCGACTGGCTACTTGACAAACCACTCAACAATAATACCATCTCTATGCTCAACAGTGGCGTTGGTGAATTCCAATGTGAACTGTCTGAGAAATCCTGTCGGGACAGTCGATCCCCTAAACCATTTGGTTGATTCCATGTGAGACAGTGTGACTGGTTGGTAGTCGAGTCCAGATATGAAATTTCCGAGCTCATGACGCAGCTTCGTAGCTTAGCTGGTAGAGCGCTTGCCGCGTTTAGGCATGCTGTTTCTGTCGCTGGTTCGAATCCAGCCCAAGCCCTGACTTTTCACAGTTGGGTCTCATCTAAATCATCAAACCCGCCAAAATACTCGTTGGTGATACTCACCATTATCACAAACAAAAGGTGATCCACCAGGTACATGAACATACATAACAACCCGTTCGAACGAATTGTTGGTCTCAACATCGATGACTGGCCTAACCATCATGAAAATAAGTTGTTTCTTCTAGTAAAGACTGTTTTACGCACCCGATCACCAGTATCAAGGTAGCGTGATGGTCATGACCCCACTGCGAACCCTGGAAGTTACAACGCTTCGACAGTATTGCATGTCGAGTTACCAGTTCAAAATTCTGCAGTGGTTAGCCACCTTAATATGCAAAACGACGTGTCTACAATCAACTAATGAAATGGGTACTCGGTCCGTTCACCTTGGCTGTATATGGATGACCTTAGGGTGCAACGACCGTACCACCTGGTGGATTGACTCTCAACCTCACGGCGAACTGGCCAGTTGATACACACAGGGGCTCAACCACAAATGAAACGTAGTATATCGAAAGGTTAACACCTAAGAAACGACCGTCGTAATCGAAATTCCTACTATCAAGGGGGACGATGAAGCACATCAATACTGGCTGTCAGCAATGTCTCATCAGCAAACGCGTATCATTCTACAGCTGTAACGCTAAACTGACGTTCATTACGTGATGCCTAGTAACGAAAAAAACGTGCATTATGTGTGGTGGAAACGAACATTTGCTCTACGACGTAGAGAGCTGAGGTTGGGGATCATGCTAAGAGATGAAGTGTAAAAAGAGGGGTAAAAATAAGAAACACAGCGTTTTAGAAACAAGAGGGCGTGGTCTGATTTGTCTGAACATGAACGAACCTGCGGAGATCCACATGGCAACGCACATTGAATCATTCAGGAAGTATATGTATATAGACATTCGAATAACTAAAACTAACAAGCACAAATTGAAGAACAAGGCTAAGCAGAGTCACGAACCACGTGACAGATAATCACGACAAGAAATCAGCACACAGATGGAAAAGTAAAATATGAACAGAGGGCAACTCGCTGAAAAACTCACACCAACAACATATACACGGAATTCAATACGGTAGATCACTCGCATCGATCCACTGAATGTATCCAAATAAACCGATTTCAACGGCTCTACAGGTCAATAACGCTCATCCAGATGCACCGAGCAAACAGTCGCAGCAGAGGTCATGTGTGGTTAGTTTGAATAAAAACCACAGATAAAGTATGTCTACTTTAATGTATGCAATCGATCAGATAAGGAACAAGTTGGAACATTCAGAACGACCTCTAGCTATCAGAATTAAGACACCACTTTCAGTGTGCACAGCCTCGTTGTCAGTGTCACAACAGACATGGTTAAGTCGATTCATAATAATATAATTGAAGAACAAGGCTAAGCAGAGTCACGAACCACGTGACAGATAATCACGACAAGAAATCAGCACACAGATGGAAAAGTAAAATATGAACAGAGGGCAACTCGCTGAAAAACTCACACCAACAACATATACACGGAATTCAATACGGTAGATCACTCGCATCGATCCACTGAATGTATCCAAATAAACCGATTTCAACGGCTCTACAGGTCAATAACGCTCATCCAGATGCACCGAGCAAACAGTCGCAGCAGAGGTCATGTGTGGTTAGTTTGAATAAAAACCACAGATAAAGTATGTCTACTTTAATGTATGCAATCGATCAGATAAGGAACAAGTTGGAACATTCAGAACGACCTCTAGCTATCAGAATTAAGACACCACTTTCAGTGTGCACAGCCTCGTTGTCAGTGTCACAACAGACATGGTTAAGTCGATTCATAATAATACGGACCTAAGGAAACGATAGTGTGTGGTTCATACTGAACAACAACAAAAATGTAAAACTACATGGATTCCACATGTACCCCCATCCGGTTTAACTCAGTGGATCAATGAGGCACAAGTCGTGAAAGCACAGCACAACCGAATATTGTCGTGAAGTGCGCCTTAACTCGAATGATTGCTTTAAAAAACACAGGACCGAATAGCATAATGGATCTGTCACGGATTAACCCGCTGAAGTAGTGTTCATCCCTAAGACAATAGCTGTCGGGTCTTGATTTTCAAGAGGAAATTCGTGGCAATAAACAGCAGCTACAGGTTCACTTTACTGCCGGGGACGATTGAGGCTTGACAGCGGAAGTGAAGATTACAGGATAGAGCACCGTTCATGTGTTAGCATTAACAGACTACTAAGAGACTTCGGTCATGGTTTGACTGAAGGCTGAAAATTACCCGATTGCTCAGTCTGAAGAAGAGGATTATCTTAGGCGGTCTCGCCGTAAAACATTAACCTGCAAAATGGCAGTGTGTGGTTTAACCTTCACGTTTTATAGGGGGTTATCGACTCATGTTCTTCTGGTGACATCCAATCGTGCAAAGTGGGCAATGCATCTTCATTAGATAGTATTTTTTCAGAGGTAGAACTTCCACTTGAAAACGGTGATGGCCATATGATCACATACTCCTTAGACATTGATAAATAACTCAGAGCAATGTAGACTACAACGATCTAGATAGCGTGAGCACAAACCGGAAAAATCCTAACAAGTTCTGTCAATCCACAAAGTATGAGGATTCGACCTCCCTCAAGCATGACGGTGCTCAACTTACGTGATAAAACAATGCTATGCTCGACGGAGTGCGATCGTGATAACGCTTACACAAGGCTGCTGGTTCGGGTACTGGCTGCTTCGACTACATCGTTCATTAGGCACTGACAGCTCGTCCGGTATAGCCCACTTATGGCCTAGTATATCGTATATGGTGGCAAACACCTGTTGGTACGAGAGTTGAATTCCATTTTATTGTGTACGGAGAAACAACTTATTCAGCAATCCAATCATGTTCAATGGCTATTGTACTGGGAATTCGGCATAATTTAAGTCAGCTGGACTGTGAGATTCGATTGGCGGCTAGAGTGAATATGGAGCTGCCTCCAACTCGGACACACCAGCCAAAATAAAACAATATGTCAAATGAAAGAAGTATCACTGTGTGTTTCAATTTAGGGCATAGCTCAGCAGATCAACCAGAAACAGTGCGCCAGACAAAGTGCGTAACAGGAAGAGGAGTAGTGCTTATAGAAAACCAAAAGGAGATGAGAAACAATCTGGACAACAAGCAGACCACAAAGAGATGAACAACAATGGAACCCTGTATCATAGCGGGCGAGGCCAAACAGGCTGAGACAAGAATATTAAGAGAATAATAAACTGGAAGTCTCGAAAAGAGACGAAGTGGTGAGTAAGAATGCCAAGCGGATTTCGATATGATCGTTAGCACAAGAAATCCAGTTCCCGCAGAACAAGGGAAGAGTTAACACAGCCAATGCTAGACAAGCGAGTTCCCGTTAAATAGCTTAATAAGTTTCGGAAACAATTGTGTCCGGAATATAACGGTTTGTGAACAAAAATCCCAGAAAGCAAAAGAAAGAGTACACCCAAAACATAGTGGAAGGGCCCAATAAAATACTGAGCGGTTCAAATGCGGCAGTTACTAGAAGGCTTGCAACCCAATTGACCGCGACACCTGCAGCCGCAGCAAATCCTCTAGTTGCGACAGGAAACAAATCCATGGAGACTAAGATCGGTAGGGGCCCCCAACCGATTGAGAAGCCAAACAGGAACAGCACGATGCACAGCTTGCCAAAGGTATTGATGATACTGTACGGGTTGCCAAACTGGAAGACAAGACAAGAAGACTAATAATCGTATTTAGTTCACAATTATGCAAAATAGAGCACTTACACCTAAACGCAGCATAGCTACGGTCCAAGCAAATTTTACTCATCGAGAGGACAGGAAATCTTTTCACAGGTTCTTCATCTTCAGTGACAAAAGATCACATCGTGACACGTCAGGATAACGAGGCAAACGACGAAGAGAAAAACGTTGGGGCATTGATCAGAATACAAAAGGATTGCTCGTGATTTGTTTCCAATCGTATTGCAAAAGCTACTAAATGGGGTAGTCGCAAGACACGAGATGAATTTGTTGCACACAATCCCATCAATCGTGATACAACAACAGAAACGAAGGTTCCTAAATGAGACGGAAAACCTATGACTCTATTCGGGTCCCGAGTGATACGGTTTCAACCTTCTGGGGGAAGAACCTTCCGATACGAACTGCTCTAATTCAAGAAAACGTTTTGCCGAGGTAAGAAATTCTTTACCATTAATGACCCCCGGTGAAGAAAAAAACCTTCTAGTGTACACTTCTTGAGGCTAGAGATGAGTGAAGTATTCCACGAGTAAATGGTTTGGCAATCTGGCCTGATCAAACCCAGCTAGACTGAACACTAACTACAGTGCAAAAGACAAACGCCTTCGCGAACAATCTTCACACATTGTTCTGGCAAGCTAAAATCTTGTTCGTGTCTGGCTAATGAACCCGGTCTAAAGCACAATGAACCGTGGTTTTGTTCCTCGAACCACACCGAATGAACGCCGACCGAATGATCATTAAGACGCGTGAATGATGCTCAGCACGATCCCCAACAAATGAGAATGTGCAGAGTACATCAATACTTGGAATCTGAACGCCATAAAGTGATGACTCAAACGACACAGTTCGAATGTGAGCTAAGAGCCCATCTCCTAGGAAAAGGACGAAGTAAACCACGCCTGACAAATGCATTAGAGCACCTTAAAACAGCGATTAATCCAAAGGTATACTCGAAAATGTTGTCCTTCTTTCTCCGTGAATCAGATACAAGGTTAACAGTATTTTAAGATAATAAAACAATTGTGATGAGACTCCAAAAGTAATCATGAACTCATATCCAGGTTCAAACAAAACACGGCCGTCTGACTCGCCATTCCGTCCTAATGTTGATCGGATTGGAATGCCCTTTATAAAAGAATAAGCACTGTTGTACATCTTGAAAGGTTTATTTTCATTGGAAGTGAGTACTGTACTCAGAATGAAGACCCGTAGTAAGCAAAGAGTAATCAACAGTTGTTTTTAGGTGTATAAAAAGGGTTCAAAATCAAGCTGAATGAACATCCGGCCGTTCGTTAGTTGTTAAAAATAGGGCTAAAGCCAAAAACATCGGCTGCGGTATTGTAATGAATGAAACTAACAATGTATCGTAACACAATTGTGAAAAGGCCTCATAAATTCCATAGATATCATACAGTTATGAGAATAAACCCAAGTTGCCCAGACGTTGCAAACAAACGACTGAGCTGTCAGTGTGGGTAAGATGGCATTTGACTAGCAGAGCTTTATCTGTTAAAATTTACTAATAGGTTCAAAGTAGTTCAAATTAACACAAAGAATTTGAGAAGCCATCCTGGACACACTAAACGTGACATAAAATGACTAGGGCACATGAAGAAACCATATTATAAGCTCATTTAGGACAAATTAATCATGAATAGACGTTAGAGAAATATATTCCCCTGACTGTGTTGAAATCAGAATGCATATAAAAAGTACATCGTCACCATCAAACACAGGCACACATCCGGTTTGCGCTGGTGCTTAGTTGCCATATAACCATGAGAAGAACTACAAGCCCTAGCTAAATGAGGAGACAGAGGAAGAAGGCGACCTAGCTACTAAAAAACAGTCTAAACTTGTACGTTCAACATTAAGGTGCACAAACCTTACAAACAAAAAAGCAAACGGGCCGCTAATCCAACAGCTCATTTGATGGTGTAGATTCAGCCAGTTACCTCAAAGATAGGCAAACTGGTCAACTACAAAAGATAACTTGTAACAAATAGTGGGAATGATGGAAGATCAGACGTGTTACGCGAAAATCTCCCCATCAATCGGTAATGAATTACGAGCAGTCCCATTTGCGTAGCATGTTTACATAGGGTGTTGTAACCCGCTTTGCGACCTTTCGTTTTACTGTTCTGATAAAGGCAATGTTCTACATGAGATACGGATGCTGAGCCTGAATAGTTCATTTGAAGTGAGGACGCATCAGCAAGCTGAACAACGGTAAGTAATTCAAGTACCGATGAACAATTGGGAGGCAGGTAAAGCCTGTTTGAAACCACCGTTCTTCGAATCCATTCACGGGCATAAGCATCTAGTTTTTCACCCCGAAATGATATTCACAGTAGACCAAATGAGATGCATTACATTCAATCGTATTGAGCGAAAGCTGACTGCTAGTGGCCCAAAAATATAACTAAGGTTATTTCGGAAATCGTACGTCGGAGATGTTTTTATATGGACAACAGATTATTAAATCAGATGTGGATGCTCGAGTCGAAGGTGGCAATTATACATTACAGTTGTAATATTACAGTTATGCAAAACGGTGTTCTGCAGAAAATCAACATTTAGGGCATGTGAAGACTGGCTCCAACCAATACAGCAAACTGCGGTCCGTTTGAGACATGATCTTGCAGAAGCTCAGGATGAAAATGGAGAATCTCTGCGGTCCATAATTTGGTGGCACAAAGCACCACTAGGACGGATCGGACACCAAAAGAAAGTAACAAATACGCAACAACATCAAAGGTGCATCGCGAAGACTGTAAACCACACAGGGAAGGATACGCAGAGGAAATGAGAAAAAAGATGGAACGATTTGTCGATAATTTGAACAGAATATAAGCACATACGATTGATCGAATTTTGATCATGATTTGGGATCTAGATAAACAGTGAACAGTTGGCTTTCGTGTATACGGATGTGGTGAAAATCTACTAGGTTCACCGATTATCCGAATCCCGACACAACAGAAGATCTGACAAGGGACCAATCCAAATGCCGCGTTAAAGACACAGCATCAAGATTGGACGAACGGTCTCAATGTTGTCCCTCCTAGTATTTGCCCATTTGTTCGTTCTGTATTACATCAATCAACTTACAGTCTGCGATTTTGCACGTGCTAACACGATTAGCCAATGACGGACTGTGATTTCTTCAATACTGTTGTACATCCATAAATTTAGTTTCTCATCTTGTGAATAATAACTGCTTACTGCTACCAGTACCGGGTCTTCTTATTACTTGCGTGGGAGGTTTCAATTCAAGTACGATTTCCAGGGCTATTCGAAGTCCTTAATTCCGAGTATCACAATGGAGTTTGCTGCCATGCGACACGCGGGCTGAATATTGTCACGTTGCTTAAATCTAAACAAAATCAGTAACAGTAACCCGGGGTTCAAACTAGTGATCATGTAGTTAATAGCCGTTGACAAACCCGGAACCCTATAAAACGAAAACATGAAACTTCAAACAGCAATAACCGAGTTGAAGTTCATGTTTGTTTCGGCGTTGCTAATCAAGGCAGAGTTGCTGAACAGAAGAAACAATGGATAACCACTATGTCGCTTCACCTTCCAAAGACAGTTCATAACGCATTTAGACGGCTCATGGTTGCTTCAAGTGAACACAACAGTGAAGTTGCNTTTGATTTATATATATATATATATATATATAGAAGGCAAGTCTTAGAAACTATTGCCTTGCATGAGATGAACAAACTGGACATTGCATTATACCAGTCGGAGCTGAAAACGCTCAAAACGTGGGTCAGTCCTGGATATACAAATAATGGCACGAAATATGATTAGAACAACTGAAGTGAAAACGATGGGGGGAAACGAACAGTAACGACACCACCTCAGTCCCATAGTTGTGACAGGTTACCCGATGGTAGAATGTGACGAGAAAACGATAAATATATCAAAGGGCAAGGCCGAAGTTATGATTTTCCCGCATTCAGGAAAGTTGCATTTCCACGTGTTTACCGCTTACTTTGCACATCAGTGGAGTAAATACAGACGACTAATGCACCAACGGTCACTGAACACAACAGAGAAGGCTAGGTGAAGTTGATTTTTCGAGGCGATGGCCAGACTAACTGAAAAGATCAAAATGCTACGGGAAATTGTGAAAAACGTACCAAAAGAAGGAATCCGTGCAACAGATGGGCGACACACATGATCAGCCCACTGCAATTCAACATGCGTTTGCGGCTGATACGGTTGATGAAGAACGCGGCACCGACAGTGAACACAAGTTGAGATAGACCCAACAAAAGTGCACAAGTTGATGGCCAGGACAAACCACCAAACATACAGACGGATTCGGCAAAATACAGGATCGCATTAATTCCGGAGAACTGTTGCAAAATCATCAATAGCATCACAATACGCAATCGACTCCTTTGGTTGGCAGGAATCGCTCGGCACGGAAACAGGGAATCACGGAGGCTGGTCTTGCTCAAACTGTCCAAAGGCAATCCGTTTGGCGTAGTTTTCATTACATCTGGTTCCGCTCCGGATGAAGTCTGGGTGAAAGGGTAGGAGTGATCTACCACTATAACAGTGTCACATACAAACTATATGTGGGTAAAAGTGTACCAAGATGTATTGACGACTGGGTTGAGGGGCTAACAGATGTACACATAAAGCAAGATTGATGACCTAACTGTATAGTAAACAAGATCCAAACTAACAATGAAGCGATGTCTATGCAAGAACGATAGACCTTTGGAAAGGTTCCTGTACTAACGGTCATTAGATCCCCCCACCAAGTATATCAACCAAACGCGGATCAAACGATCAAACAATCACCTTCCGTCTCATACGTATACAGACACCAACTCGCCACACACATCGCGTTTAGTTATACGGAAACGAAATTCACACAAGTTGAAATAAATAGCACTTTTCAAAGGTGGGGGGGAAATGCAAATCGGTATAATAAATCAAAATTACTTTGTCCCAAAATTCGATGAGCACAACAGTCCAAAATGGAATATGGCGCACTAAAATGAAATGTGAGGACTTGGGAATTTCTACGAAACGCTATATCCCGCTGAGTGCAGATGTGACTGCGGGATTTCGTCCCAATCAGCATTATAAGCGTTTACTAACTACCGCTTCGACCTACGTCTGGTTTCGCACGCTTTCCTAGCCAATAAACCCTAAATGCCCTCAGATGAATTCGGACTGTATGCGGGCCACTATGCTGGACGAACGTTTCATTATGTGGGTCACGTTCCAGTTGCTTAGATAGAATTCATTACACGATCTTGATGAGACATCCAGTGTCCGGTAGGCATCCAACCAAAGACTGGGGGCAAACAAAAGATCAGCTAGCATACACCGTTAGAACTGAAGACCCTTCAAAGCATTGCTAAACATTGATTGCGCAATGGTGAGGAAAGTCTTTTCCCCAGCATTGTCACTAGGAACGAACTTCAAGATCTCAGAGAATAACGTCAATAAAAGTCTCGCCGGACGTGGTAACTGAAATTTAGGTATGGCTGGGAGCTAAACTTGTTAATATTACCTACTATTATATTTATACACTGACCCAACATCGATCGTTACCGCTTAAAGCACTCATGCACTCAGTCTGTTAAAAAACCAGATGAAGGCTCTGGGGGCGATTGTTATGAATAAAAGTGACCATATCGAGAACATAAACATGACTTTTGCAGACCATTCAAAATTTCAGCCGGACACCAATCATTTAGTCGAGAAACAGGTTTGCCGTGGATCATAAACACTTCCGATGCATGGATTCATCATTGAAAAACAGTATAAGCACGTCGCACTTATACGGCTTGCTTAAAATTTACACATCCCGTGCTTCTCATGCGCCCTATCTTGCCAATTTCTCATTCTCTACCATAATCTAGCGAAGTGGCTAAATGAACCGTTACAGCCCGTCAAAAAGACACTGGATACGGCCATTGTAGAAGACATTCCAACTTCCATCGATGACCTAGAAGGACTCAGTTTCAACAATGAATATATATGCTCCTTGAGTGTACAGTCACATTTTACAAACGTCTCGTTGCAAGAGGTGGTGGGTTTGATCTACGATTTCATTTTTTTACCACAGCCCACTTTCACTCATACCGATGGATTACTTAGAACATTTAACTTTACCATGTATCCATAAAAGGATTTTCAGGATAATGCCTATCGACAAATTGACGGTGCTCCTATGGTCGCACTGGGACCAGTTCTGACAAACTTTTCATGATTATGGTGCAACAAAAACGTGCGGATTTTTTACGCATAACTGATTTTTTTTACAGAAGATGCGCTGATATTTTAGTAACTTGACCAGATCAAACTGGCTATGAAAACTTTCAACAGTTTACACAAAAACCTGGTGTGATCTGTGAGGCGGAATAGAACAATTCACTGACGTTCCTTCATGTACTAATCACGCGTCTCCTGAATCGTTCAATTAGGCGCTCTGTCTATCGCAACACACATTGTTCAAGCTTTCAGTCGACGCAACACAAGAGGGCGCTCATCAAAACAGTTTTACCAGGTCAGGTAAATTTACTCGCCCGGAACTCGGCATGACAAGCTAGGACTTAAAACAAAAACACTACAGGAGACTGGATACCCGCTAAGTTTCATCCAGTACCATAGCGAAACACCTTCTTCACTATTGGACACACAAACCGTATCAAAAAAGCCCGCGTTTACTAAACTACCGTAGAGAGGTGCTGTACTCTTCGAGTAGATCAGCCGAAAACTGGATGCGGCGATCAAACGAACGTATCACACTGCAGTCATCGTAGCAACAATGCCAGCAACAGCTGACAATTATATAGCCTATTCGAGTTCAGAATTGACCCGGCAACGCAGAATGCCATGTAAAGCGTTGACACTAGGTGCGTTGGAAACTGGCTATCGACTATTGTTATTCCGTACAGAAGGAATACATCAGAGGATCTTAGAGGGCTCCTCAATCAGTACGATATCAGAGTGGCATTTAGAGCCGCCAACACGTTAAGAAATAAGTTAGTCCATTTAAAGGACAAACGAACAGTTCTGGGGCAGTCAAACTGTGTTTACTGAATTAAATATAAAGATTATCAAGCCTCGTACACCGGACAGACCGCCCGGCAGCTGGAAGCACGCACTAAAGAACATGTAAGGTGTAGTAAGAAGTCTCCTACCGACGCTGAGCAACTCCGGAAATTAGGACATGATTCAGCCATTGCTGTACACGCGGTCGTCAACCAACACCAAGTTGACTTCGACCATCCGACTGTGCTAAAAGGTGGTTTCCGTAACCACAACCAACGTCTTCTGGCAGAAGCCTTGCTGACCGCTGACACACCACACGCGGTGGATCGCTCTGATGACCTGGATTTGTCAGCTGTTTGGCAAGGTATACTGGATGGACAACAGTGACACCGCGTAGAAAATAAATTACTAAGATGTTCGAATGCCTAACGATGGCAGCAATCCCACACGATTCATCCGTAAATAAACATAACAAGCCGATTTTCGATATTGTGTATACTACTCCGTCGAACATCACCAGAACCTTTGAGACCATTGAAGATTAAATGAGCAGAACGACCCATGGTAGGAATGAGTTACACCTGTGACGCCAGTAAAACAAGTCAAAGTAGAAGAGACCACGAACCTTGCAACACCGATTTGCTCCACAAACGTGCTCAAATGTACGCGTGTTGGCAGAAAGGATGTCGCTATACCAGTATCGATGAGCAACAACCTGTGATAAACGAACCTGGCTCAGCCGAGTGAACCTTAGCAAAGCGTTAACAACAGAGCAGTCACACAGTGGGCATGGCTATCTTATAATTTGGGGGACAGAAGGTCAAGGCTCTAAAATATTAACCGTCATCATACAACCTAGATGACTGGGTCGGCGGACTCACCGAACCGAAGAGCCATGTGTGAGCTTCACATGCTTGCGTCATTCTTTCAGCTTTCACTAGCCACTTGGGAGACTCTGGGACGATGGAAATTAAAAATATCACACAGAGAAGTATCACAGAATTGATGAGTGCAACTTGTTCCCAAGGGAAACAAGCTCCGAACGCGTACGCCAAACTGATACCAGTAACGATGCCGATCTGCGTCAACGTTCCGAACATACCGTGTAAGCCAGGCGGTGCAATCTCGACCAAGTAAGATGCTGACGATGGAATGGCCATTCCAGCAGAAACACCCGTTAAAATCCGTCCAGAAATGAACAAAACTGTGGGAGAATACCTTTCATATACCGTGGATGCGGACATTCGTAGCCAAACCCAACCAACGAAACCTGGAAGACAGGCGGCAATCATAGTCCATCGACGCCCGTGATTGGAGAGTAAATAGCCTGATAAAAGGCTCCCAAGAAGTCCGCCAACGTTCAGACAGCTGGCAAAAATAGCCGCCCATTCAATACTAAGAAAGATCTGAAATGCAGCCGCAGATGAGTATCCAAATGCCAACCCTGTAAGAAAATAAACAGGTTGAACAAGAGGCGGATGTGGCAATAGGACAGGTACAAAGCCAGCTCAGTTTATTGAAAAAATATTAGGGGGAAAAGACGCATAAACTGTTCACATATCCAATCGGTGAGATGTTTAAAATGTGGCACAGAACTGCGGCAATAATTCAACACGTGAGATGAAAATAACAATACATAAACACGAACACGTCAGTTGTTAACTTTGTTGGAGCTTAACTCGTGAAACTAGTCATTTTAAACGAGACGTAGAGTTAGAGTAAAAAATCGACTTTCTATAATTTGGTTACTTGCACTTTGTCTAGCATATTCATACTAAAATTAATATGCATAACCAATATATGCATAAATTGCACTAAAGGCCCAATAGAAGAGTTGTCAAACTGAACAAATGAACCCGTGAGATCGCAAGAAAAACTGACTCAAAAGTAGTCGTCCGAACAAATGCTCATCGAACTCGAAATCAATAACCTTGATTAATCTAGACAGAAAGCAGAATGACACAGTAGGAAAAGTAAAACGAGCAGAGTTTCGGCTTCTATACCACAAGGTGCTCGTTGTCATGTGGCGAATTGAGTCATACATCATCATTTTGATAGAACCCACACAACAGCAGTCGTAACAGTCGAGACCAGACTCTCAACCATGTGACCAGCGGTAGAAAAAAACACCAATCAGTTACTCTAAGGTCAGCGGTTTATCAGGCGTGAACTTTTTCCATTAACTTGATCAATATACACGTAGACCATACCAGCGTTTTGTTTCGATTACGTATGGGTACCAGACTACCAAAACACGGGCAACGAAGGGATTTACCATACGGCTGATATTAAGTTATACGCAACATTTTACTAGTAAATCGCTGCTCTCTTTAAACTGCACAGGCCTCCATTAAATTTTGCTGAAACAGTATTGTAATGAAACTGGACTGGAGCGGTTTCCTCATTGGTGAAAGTTGTCAATCGGAGCTCACACATAAACTGCTGCAGACGGAACTGTGGCTGATCGGCGCTAACCAAACATAAACGGAGACCAGCTGCTGCTACACCAAGTTTGTTTGTAAGAAGTAGTGGTTACAACAGGTTCGAATGCGTGTCGGATTGACATAATCGAGTCGTTTACGGTAAGGTCAGATGAACTTGATAACGAACGGGTCAGTCAATACGCAAAACGGATGTCGCCCAACAGCAAGCGTAAACATGGTTGTTTCTCTATAAAAAAGGGTGCCGTTCTCGAATGAATTAATACTGTTTAGTGCTGCTTAGACCACTGTGACTATGGTGTTTTTGATTTGATCGCCAGTGCATAAGAGGTTCATAACAAAAAAGTCCTGGGACTTTCGCTAAATGTGTTGTCCTTTACATTTATTTTGACACATGTCCATTATCGTTAGCTGCAATTCAGTAGTTATTGGTCTACTTTAATCGTAAAGAACTTCACGCTAGATCCTGGTGAAAAGAAAACAAATAAATCAGGTGTCAATAACAGTGAGAGACACTGTGCACACTCGTTTCTTGGGCTCTAAGCGTCATTGCCGTTTGACCAACTAATGTCAAGGATTAGGGCTGGCGTCATTACCTGAATGCTGAGCTGGAGGCGCAGGATAGGGGACCTTAAATCAGGCACCGGCAGTGGCATGAACTCATCGTCATCTACCACCTACTTGCTTGCAATTTTGTTTTTTCAAGCCAGGACACCTGGCAGACATTAAACCTTTTAATGTCTGCAACTTCCAGAAAATAAGACAGCAAGGTGCCCCAGCGAGTATCGCTATTCCTGTGTGCAACTAGGCAAGTGCTACATTTTCAACGCGCGCGTTTACGAGCTTACTTATGTAGTTCAACTGAATTCACCAAAGAGCAGTGTTACGGGTGATCAGAGTCTCCGGTGAGGATGAAGCTAAATCAGGACAGAGCGTGGGTCACATTGAGTTTTATAGTTTTGTTCGGAGATTATCCAAACGAAAGTGTGATATCGTCGATACCATGCTGGTCTTAAAAACATGACGGCCAGAATGTACATTCCAGTCCAGACGGGGATATACATCAATAATGAACTCTAAGAAGAGTGGAACTCGAGCTTAGTGCTGTTTTTCGAAGTAGGCTAGCCGAAAGACCTAAATAAATGCATGAACTGCAATCGAGTGTAGGTGTTGTTCACTTTGAAATATAAAATGGTTGATTTGAAATTTAACGATGAAGCCGTGTGGAGCGTTTACTAGATAGAACTAGATACCAAACTTTCCCGATCACAGAAATGAGGTGTTACAGGCAACTAATTGGCAGGAATAACAGCAGCCTTGCGAACAAGTGAAGAGGTTTATCCCAATATAGTATTGTAGACACGTCAAAGGTGAACTTTTGTCGATTCAACAGACCTCATGATCTGTTGGAGTAGGGGAAGCCTAACCATAGGATATATATGTGTATATTATATTTAACACGTGGAGACCAAATGGAATCACAAACGTGTCACAATATGGGAAAAAAGATAATGTGTAGGACGAAGAAGGAAGAAAATGCAGAATGCTGTTGAGTCTGAGTCATAAAGAAGCCAGTACAAGAAGATCAGACGAGTTTCCGATTTGGCACTGAACAGGCAACAGATCGCCGGCTTTTCCTTTCTTACCCGGCAGCTACGGTATTCAGCTGAAACTGACCTCATCCTTGTTATTACAAACAGGTCGCCTGAGACTGTCGATCATTACACTTGTCTGAGCGGTGTCACCATGTCCACTTGAAATGTTGCTGACGAGGTGTTTATGAGGGTAGTTGGAAGCACACGGTGAACCAACCAAACTTTGTTACTGGTGACATTCATTCGGTGATTAAAACGAGGACTTACAATAAGTTTTGGACTTCAGTTTTGCTCTGTGGCTCAGAGACCTGCCTCGCCCATGTGAAAGATGCACTTAGATTCATCGTTTTCTCCACCGTTCTCTCCGCCATTAAGCTCGTGTCAAGTGGCTGACTATGTGAGCAGGACGACAGTCCATCCGTGTGTCTTAAAAAATCTCCGAGGTCGAGGTCGATAACCGAGGTAATGCAAATGTAGCCCATGCTGGCTGAGTCACATGATCCGCGGAGCGCCTGTTTCACCGTGCATTGCGCAAGGCAGCTGATGATGGCCAGGCTATGGCGCGCACAGACGCTATAACAGTCCAATGAAGAGGGCTGGTAATTACCGCCAACAAGGTTCAAGAGAGTGGTCATCGACGTTTGAAACGTCCCTGGAGGCTGTAATGTGGCTGTCAACGGCGAACCTGCACCAGCAAGATTGATAAACTCTTCCCCATTGCAATTCATGAACCTTCATTGATTTATCCTAATAGTTACCTACCTACTTTGTATATTTCTACTTGCCTATCATCTCGTCGACTATCATCAACATCAACGGCTGAACATGCGCATACGCTTTCGTGTATGTGTCCTTTTTGCTAGCTTAACGTGGCGGTCAGGCTTGTGCACTGCAACGATCTTGAAGGCTATGATGATTAAGACGTCGGTCCTACCAAATGCAACCTTGTCAAAACGACCGAAAAGTGGCCAGACAAAAAGCAGTTAAGCCCGTTGGTTTGCATTTCTCAATACTGACGGCACTTGGGTGCTGAGACAATGAGGCAAGACTCCATGAATGTATAATAAAAAGATATTTATAGTTGCAGCACTGCCGTCTTCCGCGTGAGGAAGGAAGAGGTTAGAGGAGATACCCTCGAATAAAGAACACTCCGATCGCACAAGAGATGAGCGTAACCACCAACGTATTAACCAACATGGTCGAAAACTTCTCACTAATTGCCAACAGTATGATATAGCTTACAATACACCTAGTGTACGCAGCTGTACTAGGTGAGACGTCAATGTTTCAGTCTGTGTTGGGTTGGGTTAACTCTTTACTGCTAAATGAGTGAGGTTTTCCGGTTATTGGTTTCTGGTAAGGACTTCCAAGAAAACTTTCGATATTTTTGTCCCACAAGTCAAGGTATTGATTCGGGGACTCTAGTTGAGTTTCATAAAGTCCATCTGGGACAGGCCTGTGAAAGTAACAAGTTTCACGTCGAAACATAGAAGGCATGTACGCTGCCGGATCGATGCAACACTAGACAACCGGATCGCCGCATCGTACTGATCGGCACTGAACTGAGCCACTACGGCGCCAACGTTGTAGTCTTGCGTGAGATAAGGCCTGCAGATCAAAGTAAGTTCCGGTAAGGGTGTGCTGGGTTCGCCTTCTACCAGAAGATGCTCGGAAGTACAACGTCAGTTTCGCAGTCACTGAACATATTACTTCTTTGATGATAAGCGAATCACACGGCACCATCCAATGAATCACGTTTTTGCGCCCACGACTCAACCGACATAAACCTGGTACATTTTTTAGTGCTTGTGGTTTACCCATTTTCCACATCCATGATACAAACGACCAGTTCTGTGCTAAGATGTCCGCCACGATCAGCTCGGTATAGGCGAATGGTTGACTGTTTGTTCTGGGCGACTTCAACGTGCGGAGTGGGCAAGACTAAACAGCTGGGTCAGGAACCCCCGAACACACGGCAGTGGTGCAGCCGATGTGTGCTGCTCTTGGGTTGGTCGTCAAAAACACTCGGTACCACCCGGATACCAGCGAGATCACGACATGGACAAGTCTATGGAGCGGCCAGTATCACTTGCTTGATTGCACGGGCGTGCGATAGCGTGACATTCACGAAAGAGGTAGCACGCAAGTGAAGCAGCACGGATAATACGCTGGCCTGGATTAAGTACTGTTTATTTTTGCAGATCCAGCGATCGTAAGTCATCTGAACAGCGGCGTAAACTGGATGTTAGGAGTTTGGAGAACTCAAAGGAGGGAAAGGTATTTCAGCGTCCAATTGTCCACCCGAAAAGCTCCTGCGTCCACTACTCCTGACAGTACGTGACAACCTCAAGGAACAGATCACGGTAGCAGCAATCGAGACGACAGATATCCAGCGCCAGAGATGCCCTGACTGATTTGACGACAAAAATCAAGTTATCTCCAACTTGGTACGAGGAGGGAACGAAGCGTATGCTGTTTTCACAACAAACCTAAACAATGAAGACAGAAGAGCCGTATCCCAAAGTGTTCGAGGAATCAAGGACGACTGGTGATAAAAAAACATGGTGAATTGATGCGGGGCCACCAATACCGCCGACAACAAAAAGAGTTCCATAATTCACTTGAAGTGACTTTTAGTCTACCCGTCCAGTCCACTAAAGTACTGATTGACGGGGACTCCGATATCTCGTGCGCACACCCGAAGGACATCGTGAAAGTCCAGCGCGAGCACTCTGATAGCCCACTAAACCAGCCAGATACCATTGGTTGGGTGATCATGATTAGCCTGCCAGAAGATACCGAAGCTTTATTTGCTCTCGACTTGGGTTTAGGAGAGGCGAGCATGGCTAATAGACAACAGTAAAATGGAAAGCTTGTGGATGAAGACACGTTACTAGGGGAACTTCTGGAGCACGGCGCCCCCTTGTTTTTGGACGTGATTTCTCTCAGTTAGTTTACTCCATCTGCACGCACTTTTGTTCAAAGGTAAGTGAAGCAAGCAAATCACCGACGGTTATCGAGACATCAATCTGCTGAGCTACGCTGGAAAGGTTCTAGCAAAAAGTATGCCCAACTGCATCCATATGGATGAGTCATAAAATGGCTGACATGATGTTGGCTGTTCGCCAGATCCAGAAGAAGTACAGTGAGTTATACCAGCCTCCGTATGTTCTCATTTGACTACAAGTGTAGTCAGGTAGTGCGTACCGCGTCTGTCAAGTTTGGAGATTCAGGTAAGTTCGTCACTTTGACTAGACTGTTGCAGGCAGGCACGAAAACGAAGACGCATCCGTGTGAATCAACCTCTGATGATTCTGATGTCAACGGCGTGAAGCAGGACTGTTTAGTTTATATTTAACAGCGATGCTGACGGTAGCTTTCCGGAATTCGAAGGATGATGTGGAAAGTGAACAGCGCCTTGGTGGCTGTCAATGGAATATTCGACGTTTCAGCTCCAAAAGTCGGCCAGGTAATTTAACGATAAGTATGTTGCCGTTTGTAGTTGATAATACACTATCCGCAAACGGTGAAGATGAACTGTAGTGACTAACCACGAATTTCGCGGCCGCGGCATCCAAGTTTTGCTTGGATAGCGGCATTTCGTTCCGTTCTTTCAGCTCTCTTTGAGTGAATGTCCTGTGCTACACTTGGAAATTGCATCAATGTAAGCAATGCGGGTAGCTACAGACTTCTGATACCTAAGTATAAAACTGTCGACAGATATATCCATGGAACGCGAGTTGCAGGCTTGTACGATGTAGGTTGACGCTGCTTTCGTTTTGAAAGATGAGTCTGGGAATAAAAACCACGTTGATTTTCCACTGTGCAATGGTATTGTACATAGGGTTTAACGGCAGTGAAACCTAGACATTGCATTCAGTGGTCAGACACAACACTGATGTTCAGTCAGCCTCGCCGGTTAAGATACATCCGTAATATGGTCATGAATTTAAGAGCGCGATATGCAATGGGACTGTAAGTGCCATAGGTCGCTCACCCTTGACATTAGGGAGTTGTGACGAATGCGATGCGAACACTCTGAGTGCCTCAGATTGGTGAGTGAACAACGTAATCGTAACAGACCATCAATGAAAGCACACAGAGTAGGTTAGAAAACTTAAGTTAGGTTAACTGCACGTACTTCTGGTAAATGTCTCGTAAATGGTCAACGGCCAGCCGCATTTTGTTCGATCAGACACACACACAAGGAAAATAACCAAGCCACTGACGCCCTTACTGGCAGTTATCGTGGGTCATCACAGCCGGGTTCCGATCTGAAATTTTTACATGAACCAGTGTACTATCCTGGTGTTGCTCGGTTGATACATTTGGTGCGCTCTCAGAGTCTCCCATTCCCTATGGACGAATAAACGTGCTACTTGTTGGGAATTAAAACCCCGTCCTTATCATCGTTTCCTCAAACTTACAAAACAAAACCAACCTTTTTGGAGGCTGACTACAGACTTCAAGGGACCGCTGCCATCAGAGTCGCAATTGTTATCTTCCTACTGTAATCGATGTGTACTCTCGTTTCCCTTTGCTTTCGCTTGTCCTAATATGACTTCTGAAACAACCATACACTGCCTATACCAGTCGTTTTCTAACTTCGGAACGCCATCGTACATACGCAGAAATAAAACAGCATCTTTCTTATCAGCAGACCTTCGGACGTTTCTGAAAAATGGCGTAACACTTGGTCGTGCAACTGCCTACAATCCACAGGCGAACGAACAAGTCAACCGTCTCAACAACACTCTCTGGCGTGCCACCATACATTCTTTAAGGTTGCAAGGCCCTTCTACTGCGAAATGGGAGACCGCGCTACTTGACTTCTTGTATTCTATCATGTGTTTGCTCTGTAACGCGACTGATGTTAGTCCGCATGAGTGACTGCCGGCGTATAATCGTAGATCAACGTCCTGCATGATTCCACTTGTTTGCCTCATTGAACCTGTCTCCCTTCTTCGAAAATATGCGCGCCAATCCACATTCAACGTATTGGGGAGAAAGTGGATTTTTCGGGTTGTAATCAACAATTCGCCCACGTATACTTAAGTAGAGGCCACGAAGATACGGATGCTCCACGCCATTGGGCACCGGAAGGGCGAAATTCTCGCCACTTTGAAAAATGCACGATTGTAGAAGTTGCACACAATACTAATGGGCAAGAACCCATGAGAATAGACGTGAATAAAACGCCCCAACTCCCATAATCGTCAACATCATCATCATAAACAACAATACATCAGTGCGAACCACTAATGTTTGACTGCCACACAACCGTGAAGAAGAAAAACAACGAACACTCTAGAGAAGGAGAGAAGGGAAAAGAAGACGGGAAGGAACCTAACCACTAAAAATAGCTACGTCCACATTCAAACATTCAATATCAAGGTGCCTACATCTTGCACACAAACAGCCGATCTACAAGTGACCGCAAGGCATCGTCAGCAAGACGGCTTCCTTACGGTTTTCACTACCCCATCTCATCAAATACACTCGCTTCACAAAAAACCCCGCCAAACAACGAAAACAATCATGCCACTGAGCTCGGTTAGCATCCATCTCACCTAACGTCTCCAGCCACCGACTCTGTGAGTCGCGAGGGTCCCAGTGCGGAAGACGAACCCGATCTATAGTGGCCAACCCTTGCGCAAACGATTTCATTTCTCTACGCCAGGTCATCATCTGTCCACCTCACACCTTGCACCAGTCGGCCGCAGCGTCTAGTGCTGTCTGAAAATTGTCAAACAGCAACGCCTTGTCATCAGCATAATGAAGATCAGTCAATCTTTCACCAGGTAGGAGGTCCACGACGGCATTCTGTGAGTGCCGGAGACAATACTCCATTACTTCGTTTGTGGCGAAATTGAACAAAAATGGTGAAAGTGGACAGCCTTGATTTACGTCGCTCCTTGTACTGAAACCGTCAGACGGTTCACCGTAGACCCTAGCCTGGGCTGAAGTATGGGAATTAAGTGCCGATAGTAAGTTCACATACGACGTATTATATGGGACAATAGAACCCCACTAATGACTGCAGTCAAAATAATTCCCCTGTGGTTTTCCTAAGAGTCTATGGCATCTGCTATCAAGCGACCACAGCACGCATGGACGGTCTCCGTCGTCCACCCAAGTTGAAACAACCGAGCCAAAGCCCCTGTTAACGTCTCCAAAACTTTTTTGAACATTGCCGGTACGATTGAGAACCGAAAAGCAATTGCGGACCTCAGTCCCACTGGGTGGTTCCAACTCTAACGAACACGGTGCTACATTACGAGTTTGTGGCGGCAACAAAGTCGAAGCAGGAGGCCATCTAAATTGACCCTCAATGTGTTCCGCCTACCGCTCTAACCTTCTGGACTTATTACAGATGAGTGTGTCATCTGTCTTGCTGATAGCTTCGCTGACAGACAATCGCCTGGAACCAGTGACAAGGATCAGCTTAAAGAGTTTGCCAGTGTTCCCTGAACCGAAAGCAATTTCCATTTCCTCAACCTTTTCCACTAACCAAGCCTCACGATCAGCCTTTAAAGTACGTTTCAGTTTCCTACATATAACTCTCCTACACTTATTATGTGAACTACCAGGAGGAATGTTCCGTCCAGTTGCTAACAACTCCAGCGATTTCTCCGAGGCCCAATGCCCATTAAACTCAGTACCCCCGTGCCGCATGCTAATGTGCCTGCTTCACGAATGGCCTGGAAGATTTGAGTCCAGCAGCTATTAGGAT
>QNGE01004662.1:6659-24560 GCA_008508345.1 Paragonimus westermani | reverse complement strand
TCATCGCTCGAATGCCAGTTAAACACCTTGCATTTACGAGCGTGAGTCTTCTGGGAAAATAACAAAACGAAACGGGCACGCACAACGGCATTGTCCGAGTCCAGGTGGTTGCTCCAAAAGGCACGACAGTCCTTAACAGAGTGGCGCCACCTGTAACTAATTGCTATATGATTCAACTGTGTCCACGACTGAGAAGCACCGGAGGTCTCCAAGTAACACAGTGCTTCTTCCTGTGTTGGAATGCAGTGCTCGAAATATACAGACCGTGGGATGCGCACAGCTGTAGTAGTCTTTCGCCATTGCCAGTGCGTTGTGTCCGGACTTCAAACATACCTCCTAGCCGCTTCTCATCCGGAGAAAGTCGACCAAGCTGAGCGTTAAAATCGCCCGGTATGAGGCAATCGTCGATGGGCTTATTACGTCACACAACTCAATGTAACTAAGCAATGGTTTTTTGCCGGTCTAACGGAGGTGTTTTTGGACCCACAAGACTGGGTTGTATCGGCATCTTCCAGTGGCTTTAAGTGTGGCCAATACTCACCACCTCACTGCCTTCGACCTAGATGACCTTTACTGAATTGGTTGGACGAAATTTAGACGTATCAGTGACATACTGGTGTGGATAAACTTAATGAACTGTTGAACCCGGTGGTTTTCACGAACCTCTCCAGGTAATCCTGTGGTCATTCATACAACGTGGCTATTTTCACAGGCACAAATGAGGAGAGATGCACAGTGGAATACTGCACACATGGGTGTCGTGTCTTTGAGGTGTAAATACAAACTTCGAGTGTGGTTAGAATTAACGCTGCCTTGACGAGAAAATGCCCCGTTAACGGTGACTTCAGCTGGGAGCACCACTTGAAATGTAGAACGATATTCACTGCCTTGTTTTTCCTTAAATGCATCCCCTCTTTCAACTCGATGTTGCAGGTGTATGCCTACTAATGTTTCCGGATTTCCATTTCGTATAGTCTTTGCGTACGGGTGTCAATTCTTCAGCAGTAATGTTTTCGCACATGATTTTACAGCTGTATTATTGGAACAAAACTGGTGGCATAGATGTATCTGTCATTTCGGTTTTACTTCTTTCATTTCGGGCACCAGGCTGAGCCACCTGCACAGCTCTTGGGAAGGTCACTAGGGATTAGCTTGATTTCAGTTATCCATTATACTTCATTGCAACTCAGAAGCAGACATTTTGGAAGATCAAGCGAGGTTTCGTCTTGAGTAAACGATATATTGATAAACTCATCACGATTCGCCAACTTGTAGGGCAGCGTCGTGCGTACTACAGACTTCAAAGTGCAAAGTGGTTCTGCAAGATTGTTATGGTTACGTAGATTTAATGTTAGATAATGAAGCCATGGAGGTTGTTGTTGTACATCTGGAAATCTGCATCAGCGGCGGCGACGGCGGCTGTGTGGGGAATGAAATAGAAGCGCATGTCTCTAAGGCTAGGGCGGTGTTCGTAAATCTGAGGCATCTATGGCGACAGAGAGGTGTCTCTCTGAATCTTAAGGGCCGCGTATATGAAGGGACGGTGATGGTTGTATGACTTTACGATAGTGGAACTTGGTCGCTCAGGGTAGAGGACGTGAACCATCTTCAGGTATTTGACCACCGATGTTTGTGTTCAGTCGCTCGTGTCGGGTGAAAGCAGCGAGTAAGCGACGGGGCGGTTAGGAAGCGAGTGTTTGACACTGATTGTCAAACGAGCTCTTTTGTTCACTCCTTACATTTGTGCAGAATTAGGTGGTTAGGTGATGTACTAAGGATGTCATCTGGTCGCCTGCCACACCCAGCACTCTTTGCCGACGCTACGCCCGACTAGCGCGAGGTATGAGGTGGACAGATGATGACCTGGCGTAGAGAAATGAAATCGTTTGCGCAAGGGTTGGCCACTATAGATCGGGTTCGTCTTCCGCACTGGGACCCTCGCGACTCACAGAGTCGGTGGCTGGAGACGTTAGGTGAGATGGATTCTAACCGAGCTCAGTGGCATGATTGTTTTCGTTGTTTGGCGGGGGTTTTTGTGAAGCGAGTGTATTTGATGAGATGGGGTAGTGAAAACCGTAAGGAAGCCGTCTTGCTGACGATGCCTTGCGGTCACTTGTAGATCGGCTGTTTGTGTGCAAGATGTAGGCACCTTGATATTGAATGTTTGAATGTGGACGTAGCTATTTTTAGTGGTTAGGTTCCTTCCCGTCTTCTTTTTCCTTCTCTCCTTCTCTAGAGTGTTCGTTGTTTTTCTTCTTCACGGTTGTGTTCGCACTGATATATTGCTGTTTATGATAATGATGTTGATGATGACTGTGCTGCAGCAAAAACAGAAGTCAGAGCTTCGTACCGGAAGGAGTCAGTGCGGAATGACGCGTGAATAGAAACGTCGTCGACTGTGACGATAATCTCATCGATTAGTAAGCAGAATCAACGCCAATGCTGAAGAGCCCTAACCCTCTTTAAGACCCATAGGTGCATGATCAAGTAGCTAGAACCCACGGAATATAAAGATCCACAAGAATGATCAGAAGTTCGATGTAAACTGACCAAGAAACAGGATTTTTCACTCTTTAAGGGACATTCGTGTGAAGAAGTGCCGTATAAAGAAAATACGCAAACAACATTAAGGACAGTGTAGTGAGTAATAACTGCCCAGGTGGCAGTAGAGAACATACCCGTACACCATATTACCTGATTAGATGCGCCTTTCACTCTAACTCTGGAAACATTACCAGTCAGCATTTGTCAGGCTCCATGTTGGACAATGATCGCCGTGGCAGTAGGATATCATTTCCCGTGGCAGCTTATTTCATGTATTTACTCCTCTACATCAAAAGAATCCATCTCGAGCATTTGTCCTGATCCGAGACTTAGCCAACTTCAACTCAGGTACCCTGATCGCCAAGTGGCTGTTATGAGCAGGCAGACGGTAGTTGGACGCCTGTTCCCTACAGTCACTTTTGTGAACTGGGGTCACCGCCGCCAATTTCCGCACTGCAGGTAGCCTACTCTCTTCTACTTACATGGAAAAAAATCCTGTAAGGTGGTACGCTAAGACTTCAGTCAGCGGCCTTTAAATCGCCATATGATTGTCCTACGACCTTGCTGCCTTATCTCCTTCCAACCTGAGCAATTGTTCACAGACCTCACCTGCCGTTATCAAAATCCCAAGCATCTCAGATACGTCAACCGAGGTTGCAATCCTAGGAAACCTACCGTTACCCATAGTATGCACCCGTTCAAAAAATCGGAGTAGGGTTCTTGCCTTCTAAATGCTCGTGGCATGCATTCCTTAATGCATCCAGCAGCCAGTTATACGGATGCCTTGGAATGTACGTAATCGAAATATGCCTTCGGCTTCTGGTTAGCCCGCTTACCAGATTTTTCTCGGACATTAGCCTGCATTACCTCTGGGTTCGACTGACTGTATTTCGGGTCCACTTTCATTCAAGATATCGCTGTCAACTTGAATCTTTTCCATGCATCGTGGTTAGTCGTTTGGACTTTACTCGTCTTGTTACTTCGTCCGACTTTGTATGGTGAAGTGAACTGATTTGTCATATTTATGACGTTCATTTCTATCCGCTCCTAGCCTCCCTCTACATTCAACTTCACCTCATATACACCAGTCAACCAAGATAATGAAACCGCTTTCTGAACAAGCTATTCAATATTCATCCCATTGTATACCCGCCGAAATTGATGAAGAGTTGACGAGCCCTTGATCTCCAGCATTCGCTGTATCAGCCCAAGGGCGGCTCCAAATTCGAGTCGACACACATGCTACACCAATGTTTTGGTATTAAGAAATCTACGCAAAGCTTCTCTAAAAGACCATTTGAGACATAGTTCGCCGCCCAGTCTACTTCAGGGGCATTAAAGTCACCCAGGAGGAGAATCTTGCCAGCTTGATTTGTTTGGTCCTCGAGTATACACTCGCTACAAGAACCATAATGCTCTGCACCCTGAGCAAACAAACTAAAACTTACACACCTGATGCTACAAGCTATGTGCCAGATCTATGTTCGTATTGCTGGGCAAATAGAAAGACAAATTAGCTGTGGAGGCTGGAGATTGGTCGTCGATTAGCGAGTAACCAGGAAGGGCGTGTGGTTCAGGGTAGCACCACACAGTCAAACGGCACGCAGCCGAACAATCGGACAGCATGCATCATGCGAATTATCTTGAGAACCCAGAAGCAATACGCAACTATGAGTTTTGGGACCATGTCACACATCATACCGCAAGCAAGCCAGTGGTATCTCCAGGTTGCCACACAGAGACACTGATGTTTTATTTGCATATGAATGCAGAGAACAAGCCAAAGTTCAGTCACGCTTATCGTGTAGATATAGAGACGAATCGAGCCAATCCGGAAGGTCCTGTACCATGAGGGATTATGACCTGACAGCAGAATTTTGTTTTAACGACAGGCAGGGATGTTAGGGGATTGGCGTCGACGTGTCCGGTTGGTCGATAGTTGTCGAAATGTTGTTTTAACGGCAAACATTTCAGTACCGATTGATTGTGACAACTGGACACTGATCACCACTGATGCACACGGTCGTTTTTGAACAGTTGGTTTGTGTTCAGGCGTGTTGGAACTGATCCAACAGAACAATACGCAGTCAGAATTCACTATCGGAAGCCGATCGACAGTGTGAAACAAAGATTCAGCGCATTGAGCCCCGTGTATTATTATCGACCCTGGAAAATAGAGCGTACAGAGAGACACGTCAAGCTAGAGAGGCACGGAGCGAGTTGTGATTTTAGCCCCGGGACGGATGTTACAAAATGGATAGCTTGACTAAAACAAAAGTAGGTGAAAAACCAAAATCATCGAAAATGTACAGATGAATGCGACTATCAAAATATTATTTATTATAGTCGCTACAGGCCAGATTGTCACAGATTGAGTAAGGTGGTGCTCGCCGGCGCTAGCGGCGATATCGTGGAGCATCCGGCCATTGCATGCTGGCTCGCCGACTGCGGCTATCAAATTAGCGGTGGTGCCTGCCTGATCAGTAAATAGCTTCTCGAAGGATAGACAGCCATCGCATTTGAGTTAGATGCCATCCAGACTGGCTGCTCTATGTGCGTGGATCAGTTCTGGAGAGACACCAAGGTAAGAAGTAGAAAACCAGGTGCTACAGTCGAAGCATTGTAACGCATGGTCCTTCACACGGACAAGCTTAGTACACGAGATACAGGTAGATGGTTTGACCGTTGTACAATAAAGGTGAATCGCTGCAGCCAGGGGATGTGAGTGTCAGCGATTTGTTCACGGGTTCCAGGTCACCCGGACCCGGTCGGTGTGTTCGTTTCGACGTCTAGCGATTTTGTCGACCTGAAAGGTAGTCATTGAAAACAGGCTGCAGCACCAGTCTTCGGGGTTACAGGGAGTACCAAGAACAGATTAATATACTAGTCTAGCACTTAGATCAGCTGGCCGCTCTCGCACAGACGTTGGACTCGTTGAATATCGGTATCTGACGTATCTGTGAGACTAGAGTCCAGGATAGTTGGCAATGTATGGAATTAGCAGCACCCGGACTGCCAACCCAGTACTGATTATATACTTCGGGTGATTCCACAGCTGCCGCTACCGGTCAGGCTGGAGTCGGTATAGTCCTCAGCGCGACGGTCGCATCCGCCTTGGTAGATTGGATTTCTGTTAGCAGTAGACTGTGTCGTCCGCTTGGCAGGTTCTGTTAAGGCCAGTTCTAGACACAAGACTCAGAAATCTATTCATTTCGTGTGCTTACGCCCCTACTTACTGTAGCGAAGTCGGTGTCAAGGACGCGTTTTATTCGGATTTAGCCGCTCTCCTTCGGTCGACGCGTGGTTCTGATGTGGTCATTCTGGTCGGGGATATGAATGCGTAGGTCGCGCACCTCGGGGAGGCCGAATGTCGTCTAGGTGGTAGGTTTGGGATAGCATCACATTGTTCAGATGATGACGGGAGATTGTTGTAGCTGTGCGCTGAGCATAGGCTGTTTTTAGCCAGCACTAGTTTTAGGCATCGTGCACTTCATTGCTATACTTGGCGCCCGCCTTCTTCGAACCAGGCCTGGTCTCAAGTAGACCACATAGCCGTTAGTTATAGGTGATGGGGTTCCATCCAGAACTGTCGTTCTTGTTGGACCACGTCCTTGGATTCGGTTTATGCGTTGGTGCGTTGTCATTTTGTGCTTACTTTCACTGCGNGGGGTTTGAGAATTTGCCCTTAAACAAACATCACTCCGATCACCTAACGACTGATCGTGACCGCCGACGTACCGAACAGTGCGGTCGAAAAACATCTGGTATTACTCAAAAGTTTGATGTGGCTTACAGTACATCCACTGCGTGCAGCATTGCACAGAAGCTGACATTAATACCTTCTTCACAGCGTCCTCGGGGTAGGTAAGCCCCAATGCCAGAAATGTCAGACTTCTGGATCATTGGTTCCGAATAGGGTCCCCCAAGAAAATTGTCCTCTTGTCTCGCATGTCAGATTTTTGAGTCAAAGACACAAGGTGAGGTCCCTCAAGCCAGCAATTTTCTGCCGCATAAACGACCTGGAAGAATAGGAAATTATCGTTCCCCAGATAAAGTTATTATTCATCCATTACGAATTCCTCCCTCTATTTTACCCCCAAATTTTTCTGCCTTGCCTGTGCCCTCAGATGATAATTTTCTAAAGCCAAGACAACTGGTAAAGATTGGTGCCTTCAGCGTCCGCACCCCCAGCAAGCTGCTATGACAATTGTTGTCTCAAGTCTGGAGCTTGATGTGTGCTGTGTCAGTGACGCCAGTTTACGATCCTAACACCGTTACTTACTTGAGCTCACCTCTAGATAACTTTCGATTAAAGCAATGCTTGTTTGACGTGACCCCAGTGAACAGCCGGTTACGTGCTGTCAGATTTAATATATCGTATAAAGTCCATCAGGGCAACGAAGAAGTGTCGGTTGTTCATCATATCGATGTAAATTCTAACGTATAGCTGTTCGGATGCTTACAAAAATGTCCTATGAAGCTCTCGCTGACCTTCTGAAGCAGACTTAACACTAACAATATCACACTACCTGGCGATCTGAATGCTCAGCTTGGTCGTTTTTCTCCAGAGGAGGAGCGGCTGGGTGATATCTTTGGTGTCCCGGCACGGCGCGTTGACAATATAGAGACTGCTGCAGCGCTGCCCCCCTCAAGGTCTCCATATTTCCAGTACCGCACTTTAACACGAGAAGAGGTGACGTGTATACCACTCTCCTCAGCTATGAACAAAAAACGGTTATGTGGCAGTTAGTTGCAGGTGGTACCAATTTGCTAAGGACAGTCATGAATTTTGGAGCAACCACCCAGGTTTGGATCATGTTGTTGTGCGTGCCCGTTTTGTTTTGTCATTTGCCCAGAGAACATACGCTCGTAAATGCAAAATAGTTAACTGGCATTCGACCGTGGAGAGTACAAAAGACGCTTACCACGAAGCATTGGTGAATAAACTGTCCAGTCAGAATCAGATGAGAGATCCTAACGAACACAAGGAACAAACCGCAGCAGCCATGTGAGCATGCTGTGAATAGTTATGTCCCAAAGGAGCTATTCCGTTGCGACAGAAACCTTAGTAACAAGCGTCGCTCGATTCCACCCGGCTCTGAGTATGATTACGATCTTCGAGGGCTTAAAAACAGGCTGGCTAAAAGCTTGCGCGAAGACCGTCAGCACCACCTGGTCGAACAGCTGAAACAGATGGAAGAAGCCTTTTTATCAAGAAATAGCTGAAAGTAACTGCCCCTGATTCGTGGTTTTGCTGGCAGTCGGGTGGGTGTGGGACGATAGTTTGAAAAGATGACTCACTTATCACCAGCCAATCGCGCCAACTTGATAGGTGGACTGAACATTCTGGGGAACTGTTCAGCTGGCCTCAACCAGACCACGTGGACAACGAAATCTGAATGGTCGGGTACTGCGTTCTAGACGACTTTCCGCAGGAAACAAAAGCGGCCCTGGATTTAAGATTGCTGGAACTTAACAAGGTTCCCAGATCAGATACTCTCTCTCCGTTTCTTTTAAAGGATAACAAAGATTGATAACAGAAAGTGACGAAACTCCTCCGGACGCTTCGGGAAATTAAAGAATTGCCCAGCGATTAGGGCTTGATAACCGTAATTACCGTTTTCAAAAACGGGCTCGGAAGTCTGTGTGACAACCACAGCGGCATCAGTCTAGCGTCTGTTGCACCCAGATTACCAACTGACCTTATATTACGTCGGTTCATATACCGATTTCATCTAACAACCAGCAACGTGAACCAACATCGTCACCTAACTGCACATCCGTTTATGGTTCAACTACCAAAGTGGTTCAAGCGAAGTCAACAAAAAAACAAAGCAAAACAGCTAAGTAGACCGAAAATTTACAGATATTTCATGTTTACCACATAAACGACCTTAACCTCATCGCTCGCTGTAGGCAACATTGTTTTGAGACCCGTTAAATAGTTCGGCCAGCCTCGTGCATTCTACCATATTGCCGTCCTAACATGGATTTGTGGATGTGCTCTCAATGACTAGCATTTGCGGTACACAGGCTAGACACGTACAACTCGAAACCCGATTTTTGGCTCCAGCCTGCACAACAAATGTGAGACACCCTTTCTATCGTGAGCGGAGAGTCCATAAGTTCAGTCCAACGGTAAAAAAAAAAACTAAATGTGGTATGCAAACAAGTATAATGCGTTCAAGCGAGTTGATGAAACATTGAAGAATGAGAGAAAAATTGCGACCAATTCAGCAGACTAGACTGGCATTAGTTTAGCGTTCCGTTAACCGACAATCGGGATTTAAGCAAAATTCCCACCGTTTTATCCGGTAAGAAGCCATGCCTAGAAAAGAAAATACAACGGGTATCATGACAGTTACAATTCAAGCACATTTTCAAACGAAATAGTGAACGAGATTCAAAATATATACAGGTACATTCTCATTTACCTGCGCAGAAAAAATATTTACCACCAAAACGGGGCCAAATACGCCATCCGTTGTGACGTACTGCAGGTGCAAAAGCGAACATCGACAGAGGAGGTGATCGCCGGATATGCATAGTTTAATGGCAATGGCAACGACAGCCACAAATTCAAACATCGTGGCACAAACGAGCGTTCCCGAGTATGGGAGAGAAGCCAAAAGTGAGGAAGTACCTACCAACCGCCCGTGATTCAGTTGGGCATTAACAGTGCGCATAGCAGCGATTATCGATGTTTCGCACGTGTTGGTTATCAAAACAATAGTGACCGTACACACACGGTCGTGGTATTTCTAGACCTAAGGGTTGCCTTCGATTCAGTTGTTCGTAACGTCCTCTAGAACTCTCTTGCGAATAGGGGAGTTTCAGAAGAATAAACGAATCTGATAAAATCATTGAGTGCTCACTCTGCAAGCAGAGCAAAGGGTTTATGGACAACTGTCTCGAATGTTCACCACTTAGAGTGGCACTCGTCGGGTGTCTGAACTTCCCCTTTCTGTCAATTTTGTCATGGAAGATGCACGTGAAGAATCCAACGGAGCTTGATGACGAGGTTTCCGCTGGTACTAGGCTGACCGACATGAGGTATTTGGATAACATTGTCTTGCCTACCTCCTCCGCCGGAGACATGCAGATCACGCTGAACAGTGAATGGCCAGGCTCCAAACCTTCAGAGTTCAAGGCGCTCCTTCAGGACTGGAACATTCCCACTACTACGCTGTGTACTGTGGGCAATCCGCTTGAGACTATGGACAGCTTCACATACTTGAGTAATACTATCTCTTAAAATTACTGGTGAGATATCAGCGAGAATAACAGAGGAACGAGTTGCCTTTTCGAACCTGCATCAAAAAGACTTTCGGTTGTCGCCGAAAAGTACGGTATACGATGTCTGTATGCCTCACAGTCCGGAAACGTGGTTCGTTCACGACAAAGACATCAACAGACGTGCTGTGGTTGGCTATCGCTGTCTCCGCCACTTAGTCCACACCAACTGGGATGATCGCAGGAGCAACACGGCCGTTCACCGGTGCGTATTTCGGAACGCTTGGAAGGCACGATTAACTGGTCCAGTAATCAAGTTATACAGTCTGTGGTGGTGAGGTCACGTACTCCGCATGTCATGTGAGTATTTATCGTCCCTGGCACTACATACAGAGACCATCAAAAGTTGGGTAAAACCGCGTGGTGGTCAGGCGACAACGTGGTCACAAGATAGGAAGGTCATGATCGTTCTGCTGATTAAAATGAGTAGAGGTCACCAGCCCTGTTATGATCATCCGAATCGTCGGCTGGAAACGCCATTAGTGTGCCTCAGTCAGTGGCGTAACTGTCTTTATACCATTTCTAGTTCTTCCGCTTATTCTTCCATTAATTTTAAACCTTCGTCAAAAACCGCCTCCTTCCTCGAGAGAAAGATCTTATCCAATCACAATAAGCGGGAATGACGAGAACATTCGAGAGGTAACTTTCACTATTTTTTGACTTGTTTAGCCCCTATTCAGCTATGCTCATTGGTGACTTAGTGACCTTAACTACCTTTTTTACGTCTGTCCTTCGGTTTTCTGGTTCGAGAATGTTGGTAGGTCACTACGCACCCTATAAATACCATGCAATTTTTTCATTGTCGCACACGTTGTTGGAGCGAAACAAACTTGCTTTTTGCACCCGTCCTTTGGTTTATCTTAGGCGCAACTAACGGGGACCGCCGAGTAATTTTCGGGACCAAGATTTGCCGCGTTAATTGTATCAAGGAGGAGAATCCGATTTCCTATCAATCGCCTTGTTCTACCGTGGATGAACCAGCGCATAGAGTTAAGGGTTTACAACAATTTTTTAGTAACGTTCTCTCCACGTCGTTGTTGAGGTAAGTGGCGTCCAGCGCCACAATGGCGTTGTGAGTGAATGAGTGAGTGAACGTCAGCGGCGTTTGATGCTGTGCGGCACACAAGGCCGTAGGTAGGCTGGCTATCGTCAGGTCGCTCAGATTTAGACAAAGGCGGTCGCAGCAAACGGGGCCCGAATCCGCGGTCGTATAATTTGTCCACCGATGTTGCTAAGGCTAAAATACCACCTGCTGTAGAATGGCTTGTTTTCATCTAAAAACGGTTAACAGACAAAATGAGTACGCTGTAAACAGAGTGATAAGCAAACTTTCTAACTTGAGTAACGACTCAAGTCTACGAATTTGCATTCATAAACAATCCCAAACGTTCAGTGTGATCCATATCCTGGTCAGTGGTACGACAGACTTGTCAATTTACGAAGTGAGTCATTCGTGAAAAATCCACGCTTCAGTTCTAGCATCAACGACGTATTTATGCAGCATATTCCCTACCAAATAAGATACGGGCCAACGCCAACAGCTTGCAAATATAACGACCAGCATACCTGTCAGTCGCGCAAAGATTCGTAGCCTAGCGCTCTTTTTGGAAACAGTAATAAGTTTCGCCCGATGTGGAGCCATACTGGCACCTGCATTCTAGATCACTATCATCCAATCGCCACCACCGTATCCGTACGAACGTCGAGAATTGATAAGTTTGAGCAGGGAGGTTAGATGATGTGCCATCTGATTAACACTGCAGAACTAGCGGGAAACACCGGGCTTGTACTCTGGAACCTTCGTCGTCCCCATTATTCGTCGTTAAAATATCACGGTTTGTAAACTCTTCGGTACTATCGTAGTGCGCCGAAGACACAAAAATGTGGCGAGCAGAGGATGGCGTTGCTGGAAAGGATAAGCTTCTAAAAGGCATTGCCATATCGTATCGGCATGTCACTATGTGCCGGCTTGCGTCTAACTACTCTAAGAGAAGATGATTCACCCTCGTCACTAGTCGCGCGCTGAGTGTGCTTTAGGGAGACAGGCCAGCTACTATCGTCCGCAGGCGATATCTGAGCCTGTATTCTAAAAGCGCTTGAGTGCCGCGAAAACTGACGAACTCCTGGATGCCCACCCAATCGCTTGGGACACTTCAGGTAGCGAGCTTTTCTATTGAGGTTCAACTCACAAGTATGCCTTCATTTAGAGTTAAGTGTTCAAGCTCGTCTGTCACACGTTGTGTTGATATCGAATTGACAGAAACAGCCACCATAATTTTCGTTTATTGCGCCCACACTACACCAACACATCTGATACTCGTTCTCAATCAGCAGCCAAGTGGAGAGCAGTCTCACGGAGATTCTGATACGCGTTTTCACACACACACACACACACACACACACACACCTATACATAGAAAGTGGACTGTGATCAGATCGTGTTGGATTGTTGCAGTGTAACTTTTGCAGTCGAAGATCGGTTTAGTTTGCTGTCCGAGCCAGGAGAAAACTGGGGCTGTAGCGATGCAATAAAGATATACCCAGGTGATTCGGAAAATATGGAACAAGTTCACAGAACGTGTGTTGAACGCTTTGTCCATTTTCCTGTTCCAAAGGGCCGATGTGACCAGACTAATTTTTCGTGTAAAATCGACCGTATTCCGTTTTACAAAGTGTTATTTCGATCACTGCATTTTCTGGGGCACAAACTTCTGCTTGGTTCTACTCATTGTCTACGAGGTTGCCCGTTGAAGCTGTAGAATCAGATGAGTAGCGTGGAAGGCAGCTCCAGCCATCCATAACATGTCATGACTGTCTAATTGGGAAGTGGCATAACTGAGGTGTATGCCTGTGATGCTACTCCAATGCGGGTTGACAGTACCATTTTTGAGCGATGTGCTATCTTTAACGTTAGTGACAACAAAGCACTGTTTATTGAAGTGCATCTGGTTTATCCTTCACCGTCTGTATCCGAGTTACACTTCCCTTTCTATATTCTAATTCTATTGCACGTCACTTATCGCTCTAAAACGAACACCTTTATTACATATTTTTCTCCCCCATCCCATGTTTCTTTAATAAGATCTAACGCAGAATCGGGTGTTCATAAGTAAAGTGAGGTCCTTTTGACACGTAAAACTCGTAGTTCTGAACAGCCGTTTGTCCTGTTTGCTGAATTTCGTTCCTTGGCGACTACCTCCAGATGAACGGTATAAATCGCCTAACTTCTGAAAGCGTTCGATTCACATCCTCAGAACTCCTCTGTTAGCCTGTTGGTAATCTGAAGTTGTCACAACCGATCATCCAAGTGCCTGCCAAACTAGTTTGCATTATGAATTAAAACATCCACCGACTACCACGAACATGTGTTAATGAGGATAAACTGCGCAGAACTGACCTAATTCCTCTTCCGAGCATCGCCCAATCATATCGCTAGCAGGTACAAAAGTCAGCGAATGTAACGTGTGTGACAGAAGGTACAATTAAACACTCTAACTGTACATAGAATCACAGTAATCACAAGAGCTAACAACTCTAGAAATGCAGATATGTCATTGATAAAGGCAGGTTGATATGCAGCGTTTTCAACAAGCGAGCCGGGTGATGACGTAGTCTTCAACCTGGTGAGCAGTATACGCCGATTTTTATCGAGAAGCGGGGTCTTCATCACTCGTGGTCATGTTGATGGCTGAACACATGGCACTTCTCCCTAACCTCTGATGGTTTCAGCCAGTAACATCCGCTTGACACAAAGTACGCGGTCGAAGGATTACAGATTGGTCAATTTATTGTGTATTCGGATCTTTCAGAAATATGCTCTAGCATACGATCGTGTTAATAACGTGAGCACCCCTACCACGACGGGCTTGCTTATCGTTGTTACAGTTAAAGCTGACTGCCGTCACTACGTGATGCATTTCACGTGGGTTCCTTGAGTAGTCCGTAGTCAGAAGAGTCATCATCATCATCACAGACAACAATACATCAGTGCAAACCACTAATGTTTAACTGCCACACAACCGTGAAGAAGAAAAACAACAAACACTCTAGAGAAGGAGAGAAGGAAAAAGACGGGAAGGAACCTAACCACTAAAAATAGCTACGTCCACATTCAAACATTCAATATCAAGGTGCCTACATCTTGCACACAAACAGCCGATCTACAAGTGACCGTAAGGCATCGTCAGCAAGACGGCTTCCTTACGGCTTTCACTACCTCACGTGTGAACGAAACAAGCCTCGTTAGTACACTGTATACACCACATTGATGTGCTTTACTCGACACAATGCCATAAAACAGACAAAAAGGATTTCAGGTCTTAATCAGAAGATTGAATGCAAGGCAGTTCCACGATTTGCCAGATATTTCGTAAAGTACTACTTATAAAGTTATGATTGACCTGTTGAAGCTTCTGCGTCAGAATAAGAAAGTTCCAGGCAGCAACATTCTTACTAACTACCAAAATGCAACTTGAAATCATACATTCTTCGTGATTTTTCAGTAGTTTCAAAGTAGTGGCGAACGAGGTGACTTACTCAACCAAAAAGTTCTCCAGATCGACTGTATAAAACTCGGTACCCAAATGACGAGTGACACGTAGAAGATTGCCAATTACCTCACCATTTTTATATACGACAATAGCAGGAACACCTGAACGGGACTAAAAAAACGAACGGTAGATCAAAATCACGTGGTACATTGACGAAATAACAACAGATTGAAACATGTCAAAGGAGAAGGTATCAACAAAGTCTGGCATGCTCAAGGAAATTTAACCGCAGCGGCATGTCTGTATCTCTAAACGGTTGAGTGTCTAAAATTGCAGATGAGTACTGCTCTGCACTATGAAAATAATACAGGAGAATGCATAACTTCTTAGGTTACAATACCTTCATCAGCATAGGGCCGATAAAGGTAAGACAGGTAAAGAGTAAAGTACAATGATACCTAGTCCTGCTTCACTTACAGGAACGTTAGTGGAGGATATGCAATTGGCACTGGACGACAAACCTAAATATATGCATTGACGTTGACTTCTTGAAAAGTGGCAGGTCAAGCCTGGAGCGAGATATCACGATCTACGCTCGAGAAGCTTAATCGCATTACACATTGCACCTATGACCGCCTGAACAATAAAAAACCAGAGCCAACATCCGCCTAAAGGGAACGATACGTCACCGACGGGCAAACGGTCAGTGGACACGCGTGCATCCCTCCGTACGAGCGGAACACGCTCTGTGGCCACCAGCCAACTAATGCATGCATCAATCATGAGAATGTCAATGTGCAACGCACCGCAGCACAAGTTGGCCGGGTGGCTAGCTGATCTGCTTGAACCGGTCAGAAAACGTTTCAGTAAGTACAGTCTGAAAGACAGTTTTGAACTGGTAACGATTTAGATATTTCGAACAAACTCATGTGTGCATTAGATGTGACGTCCCTCTTCACTGACATTCCGTTGCATGAACCGGTTGATAACATTTGTAGTCTTATTCTAAGCAACAATGTTCCTTTTCCTATTCCAGTATCCGAACTAAAATCATTATTACTCCTGTGCACACATAATGTGAAATTCAACTTCCAAACGTTTACTTTCCGGCAAGTGGACGGTGTTGCAATGGGCAGTCCACTTGGTCCGCTCCTAGCTGATTTCTTTATGGCTAAGGTGGAATCTGCATTGGGTGGAAGTTTGTCAAAGCCGATACTGTACAAGCGCTATGTAGACGATATCCTGGCTATTTTTGATAATTCAAGTGATTTGGACGCATTATTTTCGGAGTTGAATCAAGCACATCCCAACCTCAAGCTAACTATAGAAAACGAAGTAAACAACTGCCTTCCATTCTTGGACATTCTAGTTACCCGAAGATCTGATGGTACGATAGGAAGATCCATCTACAGAAAGCCTACCTGGACAGGACAGTATATACATTTTGAAAGCTTCTGTCCAGTGCTATATAAGAGAAGCCTTGTTCGAACGCTTTTTCACAGAGCACGGAGGCTATGCACAGATGATAATCTACCACAAGAATTAAGCACACTTAGAGATACGTTGTTGGCTAACGGGTACCCTTTGCAATTTATCAAGAAATATAGCAGTGTCATTACCCCCAGGATACAAGAAACAACAGTACCAAAGAAGACGGTATACTTAGAACTCCCGTTTTTAAGGGACGGCTGGTCAACAATGACAAAAAGACGTCGAACAGCTGCTGTATCCAGATCTTATAACGCTGTAAAACTATGTATAATACAACGAGCCAAGGCCTTACCAGTCACTTCGGCAAAGAACAAACAGCCTACGTCTGTCACATCCCACTGTCTATACAAATATTCATGTAGTTGCAGTATGAGCTACATAGGGAGGACAAACCGTCAGCTGGCTTCTCGCATCAAAGAGCATGTTCCCAAGTGGCTGGAAACACAGCTAGAAACACCAGGCGTTTGCATCGAGGCCGACGGACAGCACCCGACATCATCAATAGCGAGACACCTAATCAAAACAGGACACAGAGTCAAGGTTTGTGACGCATTCTCTGTGATTTTTCGAAGTCACCGGAAACGTATCCTCCGGTTTGCTGAGGCTTTGGCTATCAGACGTTATAATCCCCCCCTGAGTTTTCAGAAACAGTTTGTGTTCACGCTGCGGCTGCCGTGGTAGTCAGCATTCCAATTCGTTTAATCTTCATTTCCGTGTCTGCCTGTCTAATCCCTTAAGCCATAATTTCCGCCCTACGGTACCTTTTCTTAATGTTTAAAATCAGTTACATGTCCATGTGTGATATATAAATGGTCTACAGTATGCACTCGTAAAGATGCAGCGAAGTTTGTCCGGACATAAATCGTGCAATATCAGCCTACTGTCTTCTTTTTGGTTAATCGTCCTTCCACCAAGCTACCACTCGTTACTGTTACAATAAGCAACAGTCCGGACTGCAGTACTTCTTGATCAAACCCGTTATGGACAAGTGAACAAACGAATACTGGTTATTACAGAAGTATGCACTGAACGCTGTGCATATTATTGTCATTTGTGAAAGTTCTGGCATTCACAGTGTCCGACTTGAGGTTCACTCACTCACCAACGGAGTTGAGGAGCCACCATGCTACTTCTAGACATACAACCACAATTGCTCTACGATAATGCATGAACATAAGGACAAATAGCGCGGCTTCAAAGATTCTGGTCACCTTAATGTTTTGCAAAGTAGATATCATCCGTGCCAAGCAGACTGGATTGTACTTACTGGATTTCTCATAAGTGCAGACTTGTGTTCAACCGTTACAACCTTTCGCATAGTTAAGAAGCCTGTTCACGAAATTCACTTGAGAATACTTGACAGAGAAACTAACAACTGTTCAAATCGTCCAGATCGGACGTCTCGGGTCAATTTTGTTATCGGATAAACAATCCTGAGATGTGACTAGATCACACGTCTGTGGTATGAAACGTAGAGTAATGATGTGATCAACCGTCTTGAAGATGGTTCAGGCAGTTCTTTTTTAATTAACTCTGACAGAAGGACGTATGAACAGGTTGTATATTTATGAATTAATCAAAAAAGAGGGTAGACACTGAGTGGTGAACGATTTATTGTGACGTTTCAAATCCACACTAGGATCCGTTAGCAAACAAATAAATGTGTCGGAGTGATGTTGTTCTACCGCTCACCGTGTCCGCCTGTCCGTCTGTCTTCGCTCGCTTTTCGTTTCACCGTCAACAATGCTGACGTAGTGGCTGTCCATGTCAACGTGTCGATTGAACGATTTCCGCGAATAGAGAGCCTCGAGTACAAGTCGTTCCCCTTTCATTTTTGCCCGCGCGACCACTTTTACATGGTCTATGTTGACCTCGTGACCTGTGTCCGCGCAGTGGTGCCACAGTTGTGATCTAGGGTTGGCTCGTCGCATTGCTAATTTGTGTTCGTGCACGCGTGTGCGCTGCTGTTTGCCTGTCTCCCCCACATACTGTTGGTCACACCCGAGGCATGGAATCGCGTAGACCACGCCAGACTGTTCGTGTGGTTCTACATGATCCATAGCATTCATCACAGCCGAACGGA